>JAGKTI010015407.1:0-20561 GCA_018397915.1 Birgus latro | reverse complement strand
CAGGTCTTCATATGAGGTAGAGCTCTGGCTATGACTTCCTTCCAGCCCGGGGTAGGATAAGAGTATGTAGAAACTATGGCTAAATAGTGTACAACATAACAAGCAGGTAGGGCAGGGAAGAGATATTAACACAATGGTGAGGAGGGTGTAGGAGGGAAGAAATATCCACTTTCTATGCTTGGAATTATGAACTAACAACCATAGCTGTTCTGCACAATATAAACACATCAGTCCAATGACAATTTCCATGCTACTGTCTTACAATTTTATACAGTTTTTGGTAGATTTTTCACATTGAAGGAGTTTACTGAAGACTGTTTTGGTTCACTTCACTACAAAACGTTTCCCTAAATCTGAATAAAAGTGGTCAGAGAAAGAGAGAGAAAAAAAGCCCTCGGGTTAAGGAATTAGCTCAAAACTGCTCATGTGTTTATGTTCTTGAGTTAGAGGGAGTTTGCTTCATAATCTCCAACCATATTATTTGGACTTTAATATATTTATCTCACCATACTGATACTCGTACCCTCCTTTGGCTTCAAAATGCCAACACTTTATACACTGAAACATTGAAAAAATTTTGTCATACCAAGCTTCACCCAAATCAGTATGATATATACAATTCATCTTATTACATCAATCAACCCCAAAGAACTCTGACTTCTACAGGTACAGCCAACAAGAATATTACTACTATTACACTGCTCCCAATGTGTTTACTTTTTGATCACAGGATGGAGAGTTTTGAAATACTGAACTGCAAGTACACAAATTGTGCTGCTGTTTAACCCCTACGTGCTGGGGAATGGGTATAGCTGCCGCACAAATGGGTGGACGGAGACCGCCAGGTGACAGAAGGAACCGCAAATGCAATCCTGCCACAGTTTGAACTGGCTGCCATTTGATCTCGTCACCAAAAGGTAGGGAGAGATTCCCACCACATGACGCAAGCGTACCTCAATCTACACTGTGACTTAACCAGGTGCTGAACGATGTTTTCTGAAACCTCCTCGTCCAATTCTATTCCCGCCTCACAAGGACCTCTTGCCTAATCCATCCATGTCATGTCTCTCCCCAAGGATACTAGGAAAGGGCTCAGTGATAGTGTCACAGGGTGTGCCTTGAATGCCACTGTGTCTAGTTTATCTAGCAGTGAAGTTATCACGTTGAGAGCATTGCAAAGTCAGGGCCACATGCACACTCACGAATACATCCTGCTCATCTTTTTCACGTCCTTACTCATTGACGCGACCACCTACAGACCTGGGGACGCTTTCGTTCACAAGAAAAAGAGTTGGTGAGTAGCATGGTCTTTAATTGTTTCCCTAACTGCTATACTTTCCCAGATATGAAGGTATGAAAAAGGCTATTATGGGAAATGTTACCGTAGGGAGAGGGCAGCCATGCTCAAAACATTCGTGGCATCTAGGGGATTAATGATAATGCTACAATTCTAGTGGTAGCCTATAAGTGGTTGGATGAGTGGCACACTAAAAAGAACAATACTCAAGAAGAACAGGGAGACTCTAGGTCAGTGGATCTTAAACTTTTTCAGCCTCAATACCCCCAGGTTTAACTCCAAGTTAACCTGATATCCCTCTCTAATATCAATATTCCTTTCACTTTCATTTTAATGTAAAAAAGCTAAGTCTATGATCTGTTTTTATCTGGACCTCCATGGAGAACCTAGGCTCACATACAGTATATTATAGTTAGTTTTTATTCTGGTTGCCTTTCTGGATACCCCCAAGAACCCATCTTGATACCACCTCAGGGTATTGAGGCATTTCTTTAAGAACACCTGCTCTAGGAGTAGCAGGGTGTGTGAAGTTCAGGTGTTTGCTTTGAGATGTGTGTGAAAAATATATAAAGATGGGTACTGATCTGTATGCATCTTTTATGGACCTGGAAAAGGTATATGGCAAGATGATACAGATGACCTGTAGCATGTGTTACAGATGAATGGAGTGGGATGGAAATGTTCAGATGCAGTGAAGAGTCATTACCAAAGGAGGACGCCATATGTGAGAGTGGAAATGGAGGAGGGTAGTTCATGTGAGACAGAGGTGTGATTGCATCAGGGATTCATAATGTCTCCATGGCTATTCAATCTGTTCATAGATTGGCTGGCTGGTGAGAGACTGAGAAAGGCAAGTTTAAGAGATGCTAATTTCCAATTTCATCAAACCCACGAAAGCCACAGAAAGGAAATAAATCCACTGCATCCTAAATGGGAGGGTTTTATGCTAAAATCCATCAATTTCTCTTCTATTCCCATGGCATGACAACTTACATAATCTTTTACATTACTCAAAGCATTCTTAAGGTCACATTCTAAACACTTAGCCAGTATTTTGGTGTGTTTAAGCTGACAAAGATCAGCAACCTCTTTCAACTTGGCCAATGGCTGAGTGTAATCAAAGTTAAAGGTTTATGTAACTAGTAACCATGGGAACTCATTGTCCTACCTCAAAAGTTGATCAGTTCTGTCAAATGAAAACAACCCAACTACAGTATTGAAAACAAACACATATGCATATATCTGACCTCTGAGCTTCTCCCTGGTAGGGTCTGGGGTTGGATCGTCATCCACCTCAGCAGCCAGGTAGTGTCCCGTGGCCAGGTGTTTGAAGCGGAAGAGTGAGTTCCAATGGCCGGCTCCACCACGGGTTGGGTCATGTTGTACTACCTGCAAACAAAACATATAATGTCAAGCAAAACTTAAATAAAATATAGAACTGCTGTTTTTTATGCAGCCCCAACCTCATCTCGACACAAACCCAGTAACCTACTGGCTGAAAGTACCCTTCTCCTACAATTCATCCTGCTCCTTTCAGGAGATAAGAAGCAAGTTTGAGGGATGCTTGTATAACCAGACAGTGGAGCTACTTAGTCATATTGGTTCCACCACATAAAGGTGTCCTTTCCAGCACCAAAATAACAAGGAACACAATAAAATTCACCAAAGACACAATGCACTAAAGACAGAAACTGAATACATTTCCCCACATTCAAAGGGGGCCACAGTTCAGTAAAACTACACCATCCTAACCCATTCTCCATATGGCATGGATTACAAGAACCAACAGTATCTTTGTCTGATCTCTTCTGAGACATAAATCAGAGCAGAAACAAAATCCTGGCAACAATCTCTCCCCTCCAGTGTCAAACCTGCATGCTAGTTACCCCCTACTCCTACCTTTTTCAGAGAGAACTGAAATATAAATGGAAAAGAAATTCTTGCACTTCTGGGAAAGTGTATTTACCTAGTTGTGTTATACAGAAAATGAGCTTTGCTCATGGGGTCCCATCTCTGTGTCTCAACCAGTCAAACTTTGCTCTAAAATCATTTAAGCTTTTGGACTGGATGATCTCTTTGTCCAGGCTATTCCACAGGTCAATGCATCTATATGGAAATCTGTGTTTCTTGATATCCTTCAGGCAACCTGTCTTTTTCAATTTCTTTCCACGTCCTCTTGTTGCTCCCTCATCCCATACAAACAGATCTTCTCTGTCAATTTTGCCTACTCCCATCATGGCCTTGAACACTGCAATCGTGTTGCCCTTCCCACTTCTTCTAAGGAAGGCAGACCCAGCTTTTCTAGTCTTTCCTTGTATGACAGATCTGCCAGGCTAGGGACCATCTTGGTTGCTACCTTTTGTATTCTCTTGATCTTGTTTATATAATTTCTTTTTGTGTGAGGACCACACCACTGCTGCATATTCTAACTCGGGGTGGATGATAGCCACTGTTAATTTTTCATCACCTCATCCATGTACTGAAATGCCACTCTTATGTCCCTCTGACAATCTTGTTAATGTGTTTTTGGGGTGACAAATTATCCTTGACCAAAACTCCCAGGTCCTTCTTTTCTCTCACTTTTGTGACTCGTTCCTTTCCCATTGAGTAAATCAGTGATGGTCTCTTTGTACTTTTATCCATTTCCAATATTTTGCAATTTTTTTGCAATGAATTTCTCTTCTTGTACCAGGCCCTACTCGTAAATCCTGTCCAGATCCTCCTGCAGCATTTCACAACCCTTTTCAACTTCTGTTCTCCTCATTATCTCACCTGGTTATCTCACCTGGTGGGCTTCCTGGACCCTGAGCCTGCCCAAAGGAAGGGCCCACAGAAGCCACCCAGTGCTGATCCGCGAGCCCACAGAAAATAGGAAATAAGTAAGAAAGAACAAAGCAAAGATATAGGCTGAAAGGTGTACCATATGTAGCTAGGAAGTAACTACTTGCTGAAGAGTGAAGTGGGGGGACAGGGGCAGATAGCAAGAAGACAAGAAATATCATCATACAGTTAATGGAATTGGAACATGGAGTCACGAAGATGGGAAGTGAGAGCTGCTTTAAAAGAATCTAGGTCCTGAATAGAAACAATAGAGTTGGGCAGGGAATTCCAAAGTGATATGCATCTGATATTGAAGAATCTCTTAAGCACGTCAAAATGACATCTGGAGTGGGCAATCTTGAACTGGAGGCCCTGAGTAGTAGGGTAAAGAGGACGGGCAAACTGATCATCTGGAGTCAATGAAGAGTTTGCATGAAATACTTACCAGTATTTGATGATGTCATGTTCATTCCATCCACCATATCGTTTATGTAAATCTGGAACATTACGGGCGCCAGCACCAAGCCCTGAGGGACTTCACTTGTTACTTCCCTCCACCCTGACATCTTGTTCTTTATTACTATCCTCATCTGTCTGTCTCTCATGAAGTCTCTCATCCACTCCAAGAGGTTCCCCTTCAGCCCTCCAATGTGCTCCAATTTCCACATTAGTCACTTATGGGGTATGTTGTCAAAGGCTTTCTCCAGATCTAAGTACACACAGTCCACCCAACTATCTCTCACCTGCAGCACATCAACTGCCCTTCAGTAGAAGTAAAGAGTATAGAGAAAGATAAGAGGGGACAGTTGCAACATCCCCATGTAACTCTGGGCGACAGTGGTGCACCAAGCGGCGGGTACGGAAGCAGAGCTGGAGAATGCCGGGCAGGCAGTTCTGTGCTGCTATCAATTGCAGAAATTCTGGGCAAAAAAGGCCAGGATTATCTTTTTTTCGATTCTCAAAGGACAAGGAAAGGTGAGTGATATATTGTCAAACACAATTTATCTAAACTAAGACCACACTGATGAAAGTAATAGAATATCAATCTGGTTGGTTATTCTCTCTTTGTTGCTTTGGTATTTAATTCACTGTGTTTTATCTAGACACTACAAGAGGTTACTGAGCATTATTCTACGGTATCAGGCTCTTTTTATGTTGCTCATACTATTTTATTTCTCAGTGTTTTATCTACAGACTACTGTGGTTACTGAGTGTTGTTTATAGGTCAAGGAGATGGGTCCCAAAAGTAACTGATTTAATTGTGGAGGTAATGTCTTTCAAGTTTAAAATGGTGAAACACAAGTTCAAAGTTTGACAGGGTTAGTTGTTGAAACTCTAAGTTGAAGTTAGTTGCACCATTACGGTAGACTTTAATTTGTACAATATTTACCAGCACTAGAATAACTGCTGTCGGCCTGGGCAAAGTTTGTCATGCCTGCACCACTTGTCATGCTGTACTAGAAATCCGTAACCAATTTGCTTGAGTTCAGTGTATGACTGTGAACAGTAATGCAATGATCATCATCATCCATTAAGAATCCACTGTTGAACAAAGGCTTCCCCAACCTTCTCCATGGATTCCTTGACGGAGCTAAAATCTGCCAGGTTCTGCCCGCAAACTAACCTGATTCATCTCCATCTCCTGTCTGGTCTTTTTCTGCTACACTTGCTATCTCGTGGAGTCCAGTTTACCCTCTTGCTCCATCGGTTATCCTTCATGAATGTCATGGCTGGGATTATGCATTAATTGTGTGTTTTTCATTTCTTATACTGTATACTGGTAACCCACTTTTCATTATTTCACTTTGTTTACCAAAAGCTTTCCATCCAATTGTAATTCGTCTTTTTATTCAACTTCATGGACTTTCGTTAGGTTTAGTGGTTGCCCCAAGAAACTGTACTTCTCAACTTCTGAAAGAGTTTCTTCCTCTATTTTGATGATGCTCCATTGTGTACTGTAGTCTTACCCCAGTTCATCTTTAGCCCTATTTTGAGACTTTCTCTAATAAGATAATTTAACATTTCTTGCAATGTCTCTGCTGTTTCTAAAATTAGGACTTTGTCATCTGCGAATCTCAAATTATTAAACTTTTCTCCATCTATGTATATTGCTATGTTTTCTCAGTCTAACTTCCTGAAAATGCTTTCTACTAGGCATACAGTGATACTGCTAATATAGTTGTTCAGGTTAAGTAATATCTCATTTTGAAATACATTACTTGGAGTGTATTCTGTGTAGCAGTAACTTTTCAAGTCCAAATGAAGCTATTGTCAACCATAGAAAAAAAAAAAATGTGAGAAGGCTGAGCAGTGCAGTGGGCTAAAAATAAAATGTTAGTTTGCAATGGAGAGTTTCAATTTCTTAATAGACTGGCCTGATATATCTCATTTATTTACTCACTACATCTCACTCTTTAGAATGACACCTGATTTAGTGCCAGGAGTTTTAAATGAAGATGTAAACCACAGTCAGAGGCCAGTGTGTCGAGAGGTATGAGATGTCAATGATGAGCGCAACTCTCATTTGTATTTATTTACTAATTTTTTCCTGCAGAAATTTTAGTTAGATTTCCAAATTAGTGCATCATTATATACTGTGTATATGTATATAATAATAATGGAACAAAAGATATTGTTACAACCCACATAAGTGCTAACATTCACCTTAAACATTGGTGTGGTGTGAGCCAGCACAAACGACTGCTATCGCAATTTCCGCGCCCACTGTCGGGCAGCGCCACTGTTCCCGGAGTTACAATTTTCCCATAGAGACTCGCGTGACTGTCCCCTCTTATCTTTCTCTATACTCTTTGGTAGAAGCTCAACAAATTAGAGACACGACCTTCAATTTTTGAATCCAAACTGACTTTCTGCCAAAATATTTTATCCATCTGCCTTTCAAGATTCTCGCGCACAATTTTGCGACCATGATGGTCAGGGACACTGGTCTATAATTCAAGGCCTTCTTCCATTCCCGGGGCACTCTCCCTTCTTCCAGAGAATAAACCGTGTATCTTATCTACCAACTGTTCTCTGCATTCCATAACTCTCCAATCAGAGATCTCTCCAGGCCCTGGGGATTTCCTTACATTCTGAGTTTCCAGTAATGTATACGCTTCCTGCACTTCCACTTTTATATCTATTAACACTGCATTTCTAGTCACTCGCCCCTACTCCACAAAAACACTTTCCCAAGTGAAAACCAATTGGAAACTTTTGTCCGTTATTTCAACTTGCATTACTGCATCTTTGTAGACCTTTCTGTCTACTTTCAGCTTATAGATTTCTTCCTTGTGTTTCAATTTGCCATTGACAAACCTATAAAACAATTTA
Organism: Birgus latro; assembly: GCA_018397915.1. Classification (NCBI taxonomy): domain Eukaryota; kingdom Metazoa; phylum Arthropoda; class Malacostraca; order Decapoda; family Coenobitidae; genus Birgus; species Birgus latro. The sequence continues at coordinate 13,111 of JAGKTI010015407.1, read as the reverse complement.
CGTTCCTCCTTATATTTGCCAATTATACCTCTTTCAAAGTTTCTCTCTTCCTCTCCATGGATTCCTGTATATTCATTTCTAGTTTTTTGTATTCTTCCTTTGTTCTATTGTCTCCTTTCTTTGTCCATTTGTTCCACGCCACATTCCTTTCTATTTTTGCTATCATACAACTTTTGTTGAACCAATCCTTCCTCTAGTCCTCTCTCCCACTTACTCTTGGAACATATTTTGTCACAACAGAGTTGTAAAGGCCTAGAAAGATACTGTATCTCACTTCTTCTGCACTTCTCTTGATTCTTTGAATTCTCCCCAGTCCTCTTCTTCAAAAAATTTCCTCAGTCCTGTAAAGTTTGCTTTCCCAAAGTTATATTTTCCATGCCTATATAGTTCATCTCTTGGCATCATGCTCCCTTCTATCACTTGGAACTCAATTGCTACATGATCACTCTTTCCTAAAGGACACAAAGATTTCTGATATTCAATTACATCAGGTTCTTTGGTCAGCAGTAAATCTAGTCTTGCTGGTGTGTCATCACCTCTAAATCTTGCCTCTTCTTTGACCCATTGTGTCATTACATTACTCATTGCTATATTTAACATTATGCTGCTCCACGAAGCTTCACTACCTCCTGAGTCCTACTCCTCCCAGTTCACCCTTTTATAATTAAAGCCACCCATCAGGATTATACTGTTGCTTTTCTCAATCACTTTCTGTAGGTGTCTAACCATGTCTGACAACATCTGGTATTTCATCTCATTCCATGCCCTTGTCTTACAGGAGACACATCCTACTGTGATGTCTCTCCTGCCTGCCTTCCCCTCTGATTTCTAGTTTCATATTTATCACTTTAGTCATACCTTCTTCCAGTCCCCATTATCCACATTTAAGCTATTCTTCATTGCTATCATCACTCCTCCTCCCATTTTTCTTTTCTCTCTCAACTCCATAGTTTGTATTTACCATCTCCCACTTGGTTATAAACATCCTCTCTTAACTTGGTCTCTACAAAGCACATAATATCTGGCTCATTTACCCTCAAGAAATTGTTCATTTCTAGCTTTGCCGAGATAAAGCCATCTATGTTAACATTTGCCACTTTCAACATTTTTAAATGGTAGGTGGGGGCGAATAACCTAGCCTCGGAGTCCCCGGGGGGGGGGGGGGGGGCCCCTGCCTTACTCACTCCTTCATTTCTGCAACATTCGTGGCCTTTCCTCTAACTTTCGCTCTATTGAGCACCACCTCTTCTCCTCTAAACCTCACTTTCTCTTTCTCTCTGAGACTCAGCTGTCTGAGGCAACAGACAGCAAACCCTTTTCTGTATCCTCCTACTTTCTCTATTCTCATTTCAAAGTCAAAGGTGGCTTTTGCGTATACGTACGCAACGATCTATCTTGGTCACATGTTCCTGAACTTGATTCTTCTGAATTTTTGACTCTGTGTTCGGCTGTCCAGTCGTTCTCTGACTAAATATATCTGTGCTGTTTACTTATCTCCTAATTCTACTGACTATCAAAAATTCTTTGACTATCTTACTTCTACGATGGAACACATTCGATCCATTTCCCCTTTCTCTGAAATCTCCATTCTAAGAGATTTCAATGTTCACCACCATCTTTGGTTCTCCTCTCCTTTCACTGATCCACCTGGTGAAGAAGACTACATCTTTTCTATCCTCAATGACCTAGAGGAGCTTGTACAGCACCCTACCTCTATCCCTGACTGCCTAGAAGAGAGTTCCAGCATAACTGACCTCTTCCTAACAACTAATCCTTCTGCTTACACTGTTAATCTTTTCTCTCTACTGGGCTCCTCCGATCATAACCTTATTACCTTAACCTGTCCTATCGCTCCGGTATGGCCTGTGGACCCTCCAAAGAAATGTTGTCTGTGGCACTTTGGAGATGCAGATTGGGAGGCCCTCAGGCAGTACTTCTTTGATTTTCCTTGGAATGACTATTGCTTCCACGGCCGGGAGCCATCTGAGTGTGCCTTGCGCATTACAGAGGTTATTCTCTTGGGCATGGAAGCATACAGTCCTTTTTCATATCCTCTGACTAATACAAGAAAGCCTTGATTTAATCACGCTTGTTCTAATGTTGTCCGCAACAATGAGAGGGCCTATAAAAGGTACCGGAGCCAACTCACCCCTGAATCACTCTTTTTTATATTTCTGCCCGGAATCGAGCTAAGTCTGTTCTTCGCTCTGCTAAAAATAATTTCATCCGTGCTAAATGTTCCCAACTCTCCAACTCGAATTCTTCTTGCTACTTCTGGCACCTTGCCAAAAACCTTTCTAACAACTTTACCTCATCATCCTTCCCTTCTCTTTTCTACTCTGATGGCTCTGCAGCTATTTCTTCAACTGATAAAGCAGATCTCTTTGCTCAAACTTTCTCCTCCAATTCCACCTTAGATGATTCTGGTGCTGTTCCTCCATCACTTCCCCCCTCTGACTTCCTCATGACTGACATTAAAATTTCTTCAGCTGATGTATTTTCTGCCATCACTGGCCTCAATATTAACAAGGCAAATGGCCCAGACGGAGTCCCTCCTGTTGTCCTCAAAAACTGTGCTTCTGTGCTTACACCCTGCCTAGGTAAACTCTTTCGCCTTTGTCTGTGAACTTGTACCTTTCCTTCTTGCTGGAAGTTTGCTCTCATTCAGCTAGTCCCAAAGTAGGGTGACCATTCCCAACCCTCTAACTATCGTCCAATTGCTTTAACATCCTGTGTCCCAAAAGTTTTTGAGTTAATTCTTAACAGAAAAATCTTAAACAATCTTTCCTGTCACAACCTTCTTTCCGATCGTCGGTATGGGTTCCGTCAGGGACGCTCCACTGGCAATCGTCTCACCTACCTTTCAGACATCTGGTCATCCTCCTTTCGGGACTCTGGCGAAAGCTTTGCCATTGCATTTCACATCTCAAAGGCTTTCGATCGAGTCTGGCATAAATCTTTAATTTCCAAACTGCCCTCCTACAGTTTCTATCCTTCTATCTGTGCCTTCATCTCTAGCTTCCTTTCTGCTCGTTATATAGCCACAGTTGTAGACAGCCAACGTTCTTCTCCTAGACCTATCAACAGTGGTGTTCCTCTGGGCTCTGTCCTATCACCAACTCTCTTCCTTTTATTCATCAATAACCTTCTAAGCTGTACATCTAACCCTGTCCACCCGAATGCAGATGATTCCACCCTTCATCTATCCATTCGATTTCCGCAACGTCCATCACAGCAGTTACTTCAACAAACAAGGATGACGCTATGGCACACCTAATGTCTGACTCGGCTTGCATCTCTGATTGGGGTAAAAATAATCTTGTTATTTTTAATGCATCAAAGACTTAGTTCTTATACTTATCAACCCAACAAAATCTTCCTCAGGATTACCCACTAATGTTTAATAATGTCCAGCTCAGTCCTGCATCATCCTTGAACATGCTTGGGGTTTCATTCTCTCGGGATTTATCTTGGATACAATATATTACATCTCATGTGAAATCTGCTTCCAAGAGATTAGGTGTGCTAAGCCGACTCCAAACTTTCTTTACCCCTGCACAGTTGTTGACCTTGTACACGGGCTTTATTCGCCCCTGTATGGACAATTCTCATGTGTGGGGAAGCTCCCCACATGCAGCTCTTCTCAGTAGGGTGGAGTCAAAGGTTTTTCATCTCATTAACTCTCCTCTTCTTACTGATTCCCTTCGACTTCTGTCAGCACTGTTGCATCTTTATCTCTCTTCCATCGCTACTTCAACGATCACTGTTCCTCTGAGCTGTCTGCTTGCATCCCTCCACCTCTACGACGGACACGTAGTACCTGTCTAACAACAAACTCTCATCCCTTTTCTGTCCAACTCTCTAATGTAAGAGTTAACCGTTACTCTCAGTCCTTCATTTATACAACTGGTCAACTCTGGAACTGTCTTCTTCTGTCTGTATTCCCTACTTCCTATGATCTCCAGTTTTTTAAAAGTAGTGTGTCCAGGCATCTCGAAATGAATGGATCTTGAATTTGGCTCTCTTTTGTATTGTTTTTTGTTTTTTCTTGGAAGGAACAGTATGTGGGCCCATGGCCTTTGGTTCCTTCTTCCTTGAACTAAAAAAAAAAAAAAAGTAAAAAAAATAAAAATAAAAATAACATCACCATCCACTCACTCAATGTAGTGCTGCTCTTGAGTGTCTGCCATTTCCTCTCCTCCATCCTTCTTTCCTTCCATCCTCTTCTGTCTTTCTTTCCTTCATTCTTTCCTTGTCCTTCTGCCTACGGGTGACTTTACACTCCCTCTTATGTCTTTCTTTCTTTCTTTCATTCTTGCCTCTTCCTCCTGCCTGTGGGTGACTCTACACTGAGTGACAACCCAAACAGTTTCCTGTACACCAGGAAACCATTTACTGTGCTGGGTGGTAATCATATAACCAAATTTTGGTGTCTGGTGGTTTAGTGGGTAATTATGGTGCTCCAATAGGATTGAGCTGATGAAGGTTTATATCCAAGGGGTGGATGGGGTTTATTGCTCATGTAATGCCACTCAGGGATGAGTGAGGCTCCTACGTTCTTTATGAGGCAATGTAGGATTGGATGATGAACGAACGAATGAATGTTTTTTAATCATCCTTCTCTCCATCAGTACCACTTGCTTAATTTCTGATTCATAACTCTCCAATAAAACTCCGTCTTCTCTTCCTCCGTTATCTGGTCTCTTTTTCCTTAGCTTCCTTGACTAGCTTCTTTATTTTGGCTTTTTCTTCCTCATTTGCATCTCTCCTTATCCAAACATTCTTGAACTCTTCCTTATCAGCTAGTTTCCATGTCCTAATAATGATCTCGTTTACTGTGACTTGTGACGGACCGCGCCCCTCCCTCCTCATATCTTCCCAGCCTAAACATCCCTTCAAACTCTTCTTGAGCTTCATTGTCATCCCCTGTAACTATTGATACTATCTCTTTAGCCCTTCTCAGTTCTTTTTCCCTTTCTAACATTATTGACACAGGTTTTTCTTTTAATCCTGAAAATATCTCATATATTTTCTTATCTGCTACATCCCTGACTAAAGATTCTCTACTTTTAGTACCTTAACCACTTCCTTCTCCACATTATCCTAGTTTTCCTTTCTTTGCTGTTCTAAAGTCTCCTTTAAATTTATTTTTCCTTCCTTCTGAGTTTTCTTCCACCCCTTGTGCTCTTCTTTATTTTCCCTGGTGTATTCATCATGCATCTTTGTTTTTCATTCATACTCAAGTTTACTTTTCATCCTGTCCCTTTCCTCTTCCAGCCTCTTATTTTCCCTCTTGAGATGTTTTATTCCATTTGCGGCTGATTCATTGCTCACTTTTAACTCTGTGACTTTTCCCTTGTCCAGTAGTGCGTGAGGAGACACTCTCTAACTTACTTTTCAACACCTTGATCTCCCTCTCTTGTTCTGAGGTCCGTTCCTGTAACTCTCTAATTACTGCCTGAACCTGTTGTGATTCCCAGGCATTCCTTTCAGCTATTTTCTCCACACCTGCTACTCGTGTTTGGCTCAGTTTAATGCTCCCCCTGTTTCAGTCCTCACAGGCAAATCCCGCAAATTCACTTTCACTGGATGTAAACAATGGACTGTTTCCTTCTGCCATGATGCATACAGTTTTTCGTTTTTCGTTTTTTGGAGGCTGCAACATGCTTGCATGCGTCGGCCTTTTTGGAATTGGAGCATGTAGCATTTTATGACCGGATGCCCTTCCTGATGTCTACCAATGACCCTTGGGTGGATTCGATCCTCCGACCCTACGGCCAGAGCGGAGCGCTCTAACCCACTGAGCCACAGCTGCTACAAAAAATTTAAAGTGCCGCTGTGTTGTACAGTACAGTACTCTTATTTGACCGAACCCTCCAGCTTTTTTCACTAAATTTTAACAGAACCACAACTCACACACTTAATTCACATAATCACAATAGGCAGGCCTACTTTTCGTCCCGACTGTTGTCTCTGGGGCTCTATCCAATGCGTCCATCCTGCCTGACTGCTCAACCGTATGTGGTCCTATGACAATGCAGTGAACAAGTGATCTATGTGATCTGCATTAATATCCATATTAATGATAAAAGCTGTAATGGGAGATGATATTCAGTAAATCAGTTACAGTTAGTTTTCATTGTTGACAACTTTTCAGCTACTAACCAGTTCTTCCTAATGATGTATATTTTCTTTTATTCCAGTTAATGAAGACAAAACTTTAAGCAACTTATGTGAGACCTTCACTGACAAAAGGGTTAAAGAAGGCAATATCTAATCTTTCTAGTTATAAAAGTTTCTCTTAAATTTAATATTGAACTGACAATAGCAAAAATATATTAAAAAGTACTGTATGGTACGTAATGAGACTGAAAGGGTAAAGTCCACAGTAAATTACAGATCAAGTGCCTGTTACCATTCCACTGCTGCCTATACAGTTGATCTGTCAGTCCCTGTCAGTTCACAGTACCAGCTGTATGGCAAATATTCTGATATTTTTCAACACATCCTTGCCTTTGATGGGGGCTGACAATACACTACTTAGCTATATGAGCCCAATGAACAATTAATAAAAGGCTGTTAAATCACAAGAAAAATATGTCCATCCTTATCTAGGAGTAGCAGTGGCCATTTAAGAGCAACTAAACAATCTATCAATTAATATGATGACATATTTCCTCTTAAGGAAATCCTATATTAAGGTTGGTGATGGTACAGTTCTTGTTTGGAGTGAATGATAAATCAAGAGCCAAAACCAACTAATTACTTCCCAACAGTTGCTAGAAAGTGTTGGGAAATAAGAAATCTCAGATGTAGGGTAAGATCTGTACTTTAATACTTCGTTTCACTTCATTTCATTAATAAAGGCTCCAACATGCTTGCATGCACTGGCCTTGGCCACCTAATGGCAGTTCTCCAGGCTACTCGATATCTGGCAGCCTTATCCCTGAGGTCACACTCTATGACCTAATCCCAAGTTTTTTTCAGTCTGCCTCTCGCAGCCCCAATACCAATGTTAACACTTCTCATTTTCTGCACTCAACTGTCATCCCCCATCCTGTCTATATGCCCTACCCATCTCAATCTACCTCTCCTCATCACAACACCAACACACTCCAGTCCCATCTTTCCTCTCAGCTCTTCCATTGTCAACCTTGCCCCCCCAGGCCTCGCATTCAAGGATGCACTGCACATCCACCTAATCATTGTCAATTCTGTATGTTTGAGCCTATGACTATCCTCTCCCTTTACTGCCTAGGTCTCACTATCATGCAGCATTACACTCTAACACATGCCACATACAAAGTCCAGGGAAAGCCCTCTCAAAGTCAGGAGACAACAGCTCCCTGAACTTCTTCCAGCCACTCCTCACTCTAGACACAGAGCTAGTTCCAGCCCCACCTCTGGCACATAACATGTCTCCCACACATTCAAGACTCACCAGCAGGATCCTTTCACATCTGACAATCTCCACATGCTCTCCCTGACACACCACACACATGAATTCAGCATTACAATGCAGTCTACCTCTAATACCACTACATCTCTTAAGCATCCACTTATCACAAACACTGCACAAGATGGAATTACTTCCCACACCTTTGTTGAAAACCGCACATGGTCATTCACCATCTCTGACAGTACCGCCACCAACCCTAGATACCATCACCTTTGTTTTATCTGCAAGTACCCTCAAGCCCTTGTACCCCATACCATCTCTCCACTTCCTAAATCATTCCTCTGTTTCCCTTTCATTTTCTGCAGTCAACACCAAATCATCACCATACATCTCCCATGGAAGCCCATTTCTGAAGTCAAGTGATAGGGCTTCAATCACCCTGACAAACGATAAGGGGCTCAAGACTGACCCCTGATGCACACTAACATTCGCAAAAAACTTACCACTCAAATTCCACTCACTTTCACCTGGGTGTGAGCACCCACATACATAGCCATACCACTGTAACCAGCCACTCCTCAATCCCAAGTTTTCTCATTGCCCATTTCACCACCTCCCTAGGGACTCGGTCAAAGACCTTCTCCAAATCAACAAAAACAAAGTACAGATTCTTTTTCTTTTATACAGTATAATTTTCCTAACAATTCATTTCATTTCATTTTTGAAGGCTCCAACATGCTTGCATGTGTCAGCCTTGATCACCTAATGGCGGCTCTCCATGCTGCTCGATCTCTGGCAGCTTTCCTATTTAGTCCCTTATCCCTGAGGTCACACTCAGTGACCTCATCCCAGGTCCTTTTCGGTCTACCTCTTGCTACACTACCCCCAACATTAATAATTCTCACTTTCTGCTCCCAATTATCATCTCCCATTACCCCCAACATTAATACTTCTCACTTTCTGCACCCAATTATCATCTCCCACTGTCTCCACATGCCCAAACCATTTCAATCTACCTCTCCTCATCACAACACCACTATACAGTACTCCAGTCCCATTTTACCTCTCAACTCTTCCATTGTAGACCTACCTTCCCTAGGCCTCGCACTCAGAGACGAACTGCACATCCACCTAATCACTGCCATTCCTGTACGTTTGAGCCTGCGAATATCCTTTTCCTTTACTGCTCAGGTCTCACTACCACACAGCCTTACACTCCTAACACAGGCCATATACAAAAATCCCTTAGCACGGAGAAAGAGCCCTCTCAATGTCAGGAGAGGCAACAGCTCCCTGAATTTCTTCCAACCACTCCTAACTCTAGCCACAGAGCTAGCTCCTATGAAAATCTCAGCTTGGACTCTGATTCCTTATAATGGGTGCCCCATGAGACTTTTGAGAGATTTCAAGAGGCTATCATAGGGCTAACCTTGAGTGAAGACTGCTGTATCAACATGGGTTCAATATTCAACCTATACAAAGCTAAAATTACTGTACTGATGATTTTATGGGGTAATTATGAGGGAGATCAGTTCCGTCCACAAGGTCATCAGTAATTATAGCACTGTAATGGTCAAAACCCCTGAAACCACTGTCATAGAGTATTTTAAACTCAAGATCAGCCCTATAATAACCTCCTGAATTTTCATAAAGAAAAAAAATCTCACAGGACACCCTGTACCTCCTGAAAGATATCTGGTAATATACAGCATTGGTTCAAGACATCTGTTGGGGTGATGGCCTCGGTATAAGCATGTGTTTACAACTCCAAAAGGCAGCTGCCCGTAATTAATTACATAATGCCACCAGGTGCATAGGCTGGCCATTCAACTTTAACCCTTTTATTAAAATGGCTTTTTAAAATAAGCCCCTTAGGTTCAGACACTGTTCATAAAATCGACCACCAGGCTTAAAAAAAAAAAAAAAAAAAAAAATTCTATCTATCTATTGCCAGACGCCTCAATCCCGAACGGGGTGGCCACAAACAAATCGCCTCCATGTCACTCTGTCCCCTGCCATTTCACTACCACGCTCCCAACTCACACCCCCCTCTCTCATATACCTCTCCACTNACTCTCCTCGTCAATCTTTCACTCTCCATCCTCTCCACATGCCCAAACCACCTTAACGTGTTTCTCCTAACGCTTCCCATCACGTCCTCAACCACACCACAACGCAATTTTTCAAAAAATGCTCTTATGAAAACTATTGAACCCATCATAAAAATCTTTATACCCATCAAAGTACAATTCTTTAGCCTTAAAATGAGTGAGGTTCCAATGTCCTATGATTAGTTATTGTTGTGCAGTGGCTGAAATGTAGGAGTGTCTAAACGTTCTGGAACGGGGACCGACGTCCTCATGACACACGTTCCATAACAGGATCGAACTTTAGGGGTTAATCATGGCTACAAGGAGGTGATTCTACTGAACTTAGGTAATATCAATCAACCAACCAACTAATTAATCAAGTACAATACAGTAATAAAACAGTTAACTAACCATCAAGCACAATACAGTAATAAAACAGTCAACTCACCAATCTATCTATTCCATCTATCAGTATTAAAAGAGCTAAACTTCAAAACATAATAACATCAAAGTGTTGCTACACAGAAACCCCATATCAAAAGAGTTACACATAATATCTTACCTAATGCATAAGAAACAATTTTAGAAGACTCTAGAGTGCAAAACTGGAACACTGGAGGACCAGAATAAAGGGGACCAATTGTAAAAGGGATATGACCTTTCCAGCATCATATTTATTTCATCAACTCTGAGTGTGTACATGTACACGGCAAAGTAAGGTACATTTAGGGACATACATTTGCTTTACTATTTCACTGTGTCTAATTCACACTTAGGGTCTGTCAGTCATTTTTCTCCCCAACACATCATCTCTCTCATCTATGGGCAGCATTTTGAAATAGGGAAGGGAAGAAGTAATGTAGAAAAAGAGAAATGAGAAAAAGAATGGAGAGACAGAGACAGGAAAGGTGGAAGATTGAGATATAGGGAGGAAAGCTGGAAAATTGGAAAGGGTAAGGGAAGGTGGGAGAAAAGAAAGGAAGGAAAATAGAAAGGAAGAAATGATGGACATGGGTAAAAGAAAAAAGTGAGGAAGAAGGAGGAAGGAAAGAAGGAGGAACGGTATCAAGGTTGCAACATACACTGCTATCAATGTAATGATATACTGTACTACAGATAAGCTGCATGATACAGATGCACTGCTGCCTATAATGATTATCTAGTTTCCCCAATTTACAGTTGGGTAAATGGTGGCAACCATCATCCACTCACATGATGCGTACCTACCTACTTCTTCCTTCACCTTTATCATTCTTTTTCTAGTTCTCCTATCTTTCCTGCCTTTTTTATTGCCTTTCTTTCCACCTCCTATGACTCTCCACTGAGTGGTAAACCTGATAGTTTTCTGAAACCCTGGAAAACATATTTAACGCTGGATGAGAGACAAATAATCAAATAACAAGGTGATAAGGAACCTACTTTGGTGCCCCTGTTAACTGGATGAAGAGATGCAAATGTGGCATCCATCCAGGAACCAAACCTCCATACTGTTCCCCTCACCTTGCTGTGGTGAGGCATTGTCTGCTGCAGGGGAACATCAGTTCACTGCATGAGACAGCCCAGCAGAGGCAAGTGCTTGCCTGCAGTTATTGGGTCTACTTGGCCAAACAGATCGGGGTTGCTCAACAACAACAGTAGGAAAAAGGTGATGACAAGGAGCCTACACATTATGGTGTTATGCACCTTAGGTGGAGCAGCTGCAACATCAACCTGGGAGCCAAACCTTAAATTTTTCTGCACCTCACCATGGGAAGGATCCTAGTTTGACCCTGGTGACATGCTGTCTACAACAATGGCACTAGATCCCTACGCACAGTGTGCAGCTTCTGTACCGTACCTGTTGGATGGCCCCACAGGTGAAGTTACTTACCAGCAGTTTCCTGACCTGGTCAGCCAGACAGATCAGGGTTAACAAGAACAGCAGTACGGATAATTCTGTAATGCTATGAAATACATCCCTGAATTATAATGAAGACTTCCTGTAGTTAACTGCCCATAATCCAGTGAAGATGCACTACAACTCCCTACAATGCCTTGCAGGAAACAGCACCCAAGCAATGGTCCTCAAGAATGTGGGACAGGGGAAGGAATGAAAGAAAGAAAACTAGGCAAGGGAGAAAAAGGACTGGAAGGAGACGGAATGTATTAACCCCCACGCCGTGGGGTTGTTGGAGGTTCGCCGTGTCATTCCGGTGGGGATATTCACGCTCCGACTGACTTTTTAAAAATATTTGCCAAAAATCAGTTACTGTATTAGTCCGAGAATATTATAATTAAATATGCATATGGCACATACCATCAGCTTTCTCCTGGGATGTTTTTTTAGCACTTGTTGACTACCGTAGGACTTGCGGAGACTTCTGAAGTTGGGTAACTAAGTCTCCAGTTTACACTTCCCGACATCTCCTAATCTGAATACCACTGCCAGATATTATACCTAGAAACACTATTCAATGATTTCCAAGTAGTTTGGAATCCATACTAAAAAAAAAAACACTCGGAAAGCAATGTAAAATACGAGCGTGTACGAGCCTCCCACTCGGGCTAATTCGCTGCTGGTACTCTGTCATTTCTTACTCATATACACACTCACACTTCATTATTTCTAGTACTTTATTACACTTATATATATCTACAGTCCTTTACCGCTTCCCACATGATGTTTAGTAGGGGTAGAGGCCACAGGGCCTTTTATAATAGGCGCAAAAGCGGCAGAAATGGAGGAGCGTCATTTCACCGTGAAGGACGAGAGCAAACTGACTGTATCTCGGTAGTGAAGAGTTGAAAATGTCAGCTGCTAATGTATATGCTAAGAAATAAGTCATAGGAAATCTAGACAATACATAATAAATTAGGTAGTTCCAGGTGAATAAAAATATCACTCAGGCTTCTCCCTTCCTTTCTTATATACATTTATATTACGAGAGTAGCTCATACGGCATATTTCACGGGGAAAAAAAGCAGGGGAAATTAGCGAACGAGTGCAGGTTGGATGTTGCCAAGTGATAATTAGCCAATTCCAGGTGTATGGCACTATCAATTACCTTATTTTTTTTATATATATATATTATTTTGTATAAGAATAGGGCATAGGGCTCATTTCAATGGATGAAAACAGTGGAAAAATACGGAGAAGATTTACTTAGCGCAGAGCGGCTGAGCAGACGATACGAGAGGGTAATGGAGGGGAGGTAGGGAGGGGAGTCTAGAATGGGGGAAAATGGCTAAATTGTCAACAATGGATGGGAGTACTGATGACATTAGCAGCTCTGACTATTGCTGGACATTGGCAGTGCTGATAGATGATACAAGTCTCCACCTGAAAGCCCGGGGGAATTAAAAATAACACAGAGTCACTCAAGCGACGCCCCGCGGTATGATCCATTGCACCCGACCGTCACGAAAGTGGTGACCCGCGGTTAAGGGGTTAATACAGTACTTGAGTGCTCCATATTTCAACCCAGACACATAGACACACCTTATCTTTCCCAAGGCCATACTGGAAATGGCAATGTGGAATGGTCCTTGGGAAAGAGGGAGAGATGCAGAAAGAATGACTGAATCATGTATGAAAGGGAAGGAAGGAAGGAAGGAAGGAAGGAAGGAAGGAAGGAAGGAAGGA
>JAGKTI010015406.1:6720-20562 GCA_018397915.1 Birgus latro | reverse complement strand
GCTGTGAGGTCCCGTGAGGGAATGTTTGGTATCAAGGGGGAGTGGATGGCAGATATCCATGTATACATGTATACATACACACATATACACATACATATACAGAGACATATACGTATGTAAACATACATACTGTATATACAGTACATGCATGTATACATACAGAAATACGCATGTTGTGCCAACATGTATACATATAGATACATACACGCGTACAAACACAAGCATATTATACTAATGCTGACAATAATAACAGGAATAACAATAAATTAGAATATTTAATAATGTTAATTAAAAACAACAGCAATAATAATAATGATAATAATAATAATAATAATAATGATAATAATAATAATAATAATAATAATGAAAATAATAATAATGATGGTTATAAAACAAAAACAATTAATAATGTTGATAATTAAAAAAAATAATTACTAATAACATTGGTACGACCATTATTGTCATTAATATTGTTTACGTCCCCGTCCCACACTGCCACAGGCTCCAACAGCAGTAGATCAGTATAGGAAAGACATTGCCCAGTGGGTTGTTCTCCTTAGAGGCAGCCTTACGGCGTACAGTACACAAGATCAACTCAGGCGTGGTGAATAAACACTGGCTTCTTAAGTTCACTGTCTTTATTTTCCAAATAATCACTTTTAATTCTTTCCATCTTCACTACAAGTACCGAAGATAGACAAACTGCAATAACACTTCACTGTTTGCCAGCAACACTTCACTGTTTTCCATTGTTACCTATGATATACAAAATTCACTCCACTGACACTACATTATACTCAAACGGAACTAAAAACTGACTGAAACTGCTCTAGTCTCTTCCCCATCCTTATATAGGTTTCTTATATTCTAGAGTGTCCTACTGCTACAAAGTTCTCATGCATTCGTGAGGGATCAACGGTTACCACAGTTACCAACTCAGACATCCTAAACATGCCAGAGTTTTCTTACACTGCATAGCACTCTAAATTATTTAGGATACAAAATTAAATTACATAATTCAACAATCATATAAACAAACCAGTATAGAGAAAAAGGGCACAAAAATTACTGCATAATTTACAAAAAAAAAAAAAAAAAATCACAAACAGCAACCTGACAACTCTGACTCGTACTGGAACTATGACAAACATCGGGAATTCTCCAGAACAATCTAGCTAGCAATCCAGCTTCTAAACACAACCCCTTCCCTAATCCTCTTGTTGTCCCAACAAAAATACACAACGTATACAAATATAGTCCATTATCCAAACTAAACATTTAATTATACACATAGTAATTCTTCAACTTATCAGGTCTTCTCCTATGCTGCTTTCGACGACGTCCCTGCTCTTTCACATAGTCTACTCCTCCTGGAATGTCTTGGTCCTCTTCCTAATGCACTTTTTCTCTTGGGAAACTGTCACCATCCTCTTGCACTTCAGCTCCTTGGTCCTCCTCAACATCCTCAGCTGTGCGTGAGCACGATTCCACGGAGACGTCCCAACTGTGCTGTCCTGGCCCATGGTACGGCCACAGACGACGATTCACGTGTACCAAATTTGGGCGAGACTTCTTGCCTCCCCGAATCCGATATGTTACATCTGATAGGCGGTCCAACACAATGTAAGGCCTGTGCCATAGGCTTGCGACATCGGTGACTGTCCCTTCTTCCGCTGAGGATTGTATATCCAAACACTGTCGCCATCCTTGAAGCTCACCTCACTTGCCTTGGCATCGTACTTGCACTTCATCACCTCTCCTGAAAATTTAAGGGCTCGATCTTCATGATGTGCCTCAGCCAGCCTTTCCTGAAGATGATTTGCATAGCTGGAGGTATCTGTAGTCAGATCTTCCCCAGATGGTCTTCCCAAGGGGGTGCTGGCCTCAAAATATACGTAAATTTCTGACACATGGTCGAAAACCGGTTAAATGTTTTAAAAATATGGTTTTGGTGGTGACAGCAACACACTAAGTTTTATGGCTATAAATTATCTTGTCTATAAGCGATGTTATAATTACTTATTAATTAAAATATTGCGACCCCCGGCAACTATAGTACGTAAAAATAATTTTGTAATGCTATATAAACAAAAGATAATTACAAAAAGTTGTGGTCTGCAAAGCTAATTCGTCTCGTCGATACAACTGGCAGCTCCACTGTGATTCTAAGCCTATACACACCACACACACACACCACAAAGCCAGCAGAAGACAGGGCGTGTGTGCTGGGCATTCCCCAGACCCTGTCTTCCCCCTTACTATTGTTTTAATCAGCCAACACCCCACTGACCGGGCTAATGTATGGCCTGGCCTGCACTATAGGTGCAGAAATCTTTGAACGAACGAACGAACTGTGAGGTTCAGTGCCGGTCAGGAAAGGGTAGAGGGAGGGTATGCCACCTGTCCCCCCACACCCTCCCAGATATTGGAGTGTTTGGCTCCCTTCTACCCTACGTATGTACACAACATCGCGGCAGAAGGTGAAGAAGAAGAGGGAGGTGGGGGACAATTCTTCATACAGCTCTGGGGACTTTTAACTTGTTAAATGGCCGTCCATGGGTGCGGGGATTTAAATTTGGCTCTGCTGTAAAGTGTTGTTGTTGTTGTTTAGTTTCAGTTGGTTATATCTCTGCCATTTTTTATCCAATTTTCACCTTTTTTTTTTTCTGAAATACATTTTTGAGGCAAAAAGGATGGGGAGTCAAAATAAAACAAATTTTTGAGCCTATATTTTGTGTTTAATATTTTTCCTCGGAAATTTAATTTTTAACTGAGATTTAAATGTAAAAATTCATTGTCCTTATCATGAGAGGGATACCAAAATAATTTATTCGCAGAAAGTGTTACAGAAGGCCAGTGTTTTCATGGAGACTAAGCAAAAGATATTTGGTAAGTTCTTTTCAACCGTATAACATTTTGAACTTAACTGAAAATTTGCACATAATTCCTACTTAATTATGGTATTATCGAATGGAAGGAAATGATACTACAGAGAGTAATAGTTAATAGAATGGGAAATCGATTAATAACTTTTCTGTGTCTTTAAAACTAATTCGGTTGTACCACCCAAGAGTAAAGAGTGCCAGCACCCAAGTCAACGGGTAAACATAACTCGTGCCCCAGCATCAGTTTTACAGGAGTGTAGCCGGTAGACTCATGGGATGCAGACCGATATGCCATCAACAACGCAGGTAATTTCTGGTCCCATTCTGTTTGTCCATCTACGCAGTACTTGGCCAGATCTTCTCGTAGGGTCCAGTTGAATTTCTGCACCATCCCATCTGACTGTTGCCGTAATTAAGTCGTCCTGGTCTTCTTGATCCCCAGTAACTTGTAACATTCACGGAACAAAGACGACTCTAATTTTCCACCCTGGTCTGAATGTAGCTCTTGTGGCATCCCAACACAACAGAGAAACTTGTCAACCAACACCTGAGCAACAGTTGCAGCCTCTTGATTGGGGATAGCATAGGCTTCTGGCCACTTTGTGAAGTACACCATGGCAACAACTATATACAAGTACTGGTTTCCTCTTTCACTGAGTGGCAGAGGTCAAACAGTGTCCACTGCGACTCTTTACATCGATGCACCCACTTGGCACAGCTGAAGAGGGGCACAACCACGTATCTTGGGTCTCTTCTTGGCACAACACTCATCACAGACCTGACACCACTCTTCAACATCCTGACGCATGCCAATCCAGTAGAACCTCTGTCGCAGCTGGCTTAGAGTTTTCTTCACTTCGAGGTGCCCACTAGTGATCTGGTTATGAGACTCATCCAAGATCTCAGACCTCATCTTCAGAACCACCAGTTGCCAATACTTGCTGAGGACATCAGGTGTCTCCCACTGACACTCCAGTAGTCCGTTATTCAAACAAAGGAGGTCCCACTGACTCCAGTAGCTCTTGGTTGCAGACCTTAATCTGGAAACTTCTTCCCAAGATGGTCACACTGTACTCTGCTGCAGCCACTCTAGTACTGGTTGTAAATTTGCATCCACCATCTCCATTCTCTCCTTCATCTGATGTTGGCCCTGTCACTGCAGTACGGCTGCATTTCTTATTATGATCTTCCTTTTTAGTACACTGCCGTCAGTCTGGATCACAAAGCCAACGACTCAGGCTGTCAGCATTGTCATGTACCTGCACAGGACGGTGCTGCACCTCATAATTGTGCTAGTCCAGCTTCAAGAGCCAGCGTGCCAGTTGTTCTTCCGGATTCTTTAACGTCTTCAGCCACTTCAGTGCCACATGGTCTGTCCTGATGATGAAGTAGGACCCATACAGGTAGGGATGGAAGACATCAAGGCTCTTCATCACTGTCAAGAGCTCCTTATGGGTTCCACAGTAGTTCCACTCTGGTGGGCTGAGCTTCTTGCTGCAATATGCCAGCACATGCTCCTTGTCACGAGCTAAGAAGATAGCTTTTTCCCGCTATCGAAGATGCAAAACTGAGCATAATCTTATTCAGTTCAGGAGGGCAAGGGCTAAGGCTCGTCAGATGCTCAAGGATGTTAGGCGGGAATCTTGGAAAGCATATGTTTCCTCAATAAACTCTAGGACGCCAGTGTCTCAGGTGTGGAAGAGGGTCAAGAAAATTTCGGGAAAATTTACTCCAACTAAGTCCCCTGTGTTGAAGGTTAATGGCATTCCTGTCGGTGATCCCGTGATTGTGGCCGATACTATGGCATCTGCATTTGCAGCAGTCTCTCATAGGGACGCTGCCACTTCAACGTTTTCTAGACACAGAGAGTTGGAGGAAGCTAAGGTGCTGGACTTTTGTTCGGAGAATAGGGAAATGTACAATCTCCCTTTCTCTTCTCACGAGCTACAGTTTGCCCTTTCCCTTTGTCATGACACATCTCCAGGGCCGGATGACATACCATACGCGATGCTCCAGCACTTGGATGAGGATACACAGTGTTCTCTCCTCAACCTTTTTAATAGAAATTGGAGGAACTCTTCTTTACCCACCTCTTGGCGTGAAGCTATTGTATTACCATTCCAAAAGCCAGGGAAAGCAAGGTACAGTCCTCTTGAATATAGGCCGATTGCTTTGACGTCCTGCATGTGCAAACTGTTTGAAAAAATGGTTAATACTCGCCTTACATATTTCCTCGAAAGGAATGAGTCTCTTTCTAATTGTCAGTCTGGTTTTAGAAAGATCGTTCAACAACAGATGCGCTGGTACGTCTTGAGGCAGCAGTTTGTGCTGCCTTTGCTAGGAAGCAGCACCTAGTATGCGTTTTCTTTGATCTGGAAAAGGCATACGACACAACATGGAGATTTGGGATATACAAGGAACTACACTCTATAGGATTACGTGGAAGACTGCCCCTGTTTCTAATCGATTTCCTTCGTGACCGTAAATTTAAGGTTCGAGTTGGTTCCACCTTGTCTCTGTCGTACCCTCAGGAGGAAGGGGTGCCTCAAGGGAGTGTCCTTAGTGCGACTCTGTTTGCAATTGCGTTGAATGGTATTGCAGCATCAGTTCCAGAAGGAGTATCTGCCTCTCTATATGTTGATGATTTAACACTATGGTTTGCTGCTTCCCGAATGGCTGTAGCAGAGCGCAGAATGCAGCTTGCTCTGGACAGGGTCTCACACTGGGCTACCATGCATGGCTTCCGTTTTTCACCAACTAAAACAGTGGCCTTACATTTCTGTCATATGAAAGGTATACATCCAGACCCAGATCTCCAATTGTACGGCCAGAGAGTGCGAGTTGTAGGTGAGGCAAGGTGTCTTGGCCTTATTTTCGATAGGAGGTTGACATGGGTCCCTCATATCCGCTCTTTACGTCAGTCATGTCATCGAGCCCTTTCTCTCCTACGGACCTTGTCACATCTGTCATGGGGCGCCGACAGAACTACCCTGCTACACCTTTACCGTACCTTAGTGAGGAGCAAACTAGACTATGGGTGTGAGGTGTACTCGTCTGCTTCCGATGCACGGCTACGCCCATTAAATTCAGTCCATCATGCTGGGATCCGTCTGTCTACTGGGGCTTTCCGCTCGTCACCGATACCTAGTCTGTTGGTTGATGCAAATGAGCCACCATTGGATATCCGTAGACAGTCCTTATTAGTGCGGTGTTGGCACCGCCTCCACCGTCTTCCCAACTCTCTGAGTAGTAAAGCTGTCTCTGAGATTACTCTTCACCACTTTTACAACACCAATCCTCACTATCCCCACCCATTTGGGTACAGAGTAAGGGCTGCCATGGAGGAGCTGTGTTTTCCCTCCTCCCCTGTTTGCCCAGTACGTGTTTCCCGAGTGCCTCCATGGCTTCTTCCAGAAGTTCAACCGTGTGTTTACTTCCCAGAGAGAAAGACCTCCCTTTCCTCACAGGCGGCCCTCTCTTACTTTTTGGAACATGCCACTACCCACAGTGACTCAATCCCTGTGTATACAGATGGGTCCAAATCCCATTCTGGGACTGGGTTTGGCGTCATTCTTAATAATTTTAGCCGTGGCGGGAGTCTCCCTCCTTCCACATCCATTTTTACTGCTGAACTTACTGCTATTTTAGTTGCAGTAGAATTGATTTTTAGTTTACCTCCATCTTCTTTTACCATTTTTAATGACTCTGCCAGTGCCTTGGAAGCTTTGTCTTGTACCTCCTCATCTCATCCCCTAGTCTTGGCCATCCTGGAGTGGCTCTACTTGTTGAATAGGCGTGGGTACTCTGTAAAGACGTGTTGTGTCCCTGCCCATGTAGGGGTTGTGGGCAATGAACGAGCTGACTCCTTAGCGAAAGCTGCTGCATCACGCCAATTCTCTCCTCTTTACCGTGTCCCGTTTGAGGATCTCCGTGTAGCCAGTATGACGGCTGCGCGTTCTTGTTGGCAGAAGAGGTGGGATGCCGTTGGGTCAAATAAGCTTCGCAGTATTCATCAAGACCTGGGTGATGGAGGGTATGTAGGAATGTCCCGTCAGTGGGAGACAGCCTTAGCTCGCCTGCGGATTGGTCACACTAGGTTGACCCATGGTTTTTTAATGGAGAGGGCTCCCCCTCCCTTTTGTGATGATTGCCTAGTTCCTTTGACAGTACGGCACATTCTTGTGGAGTGCCCCAGTCTGGGAGACCTTCGTCAGCAGTACCTTTCAAGGTGCCGGACCGGTGACGGGTCCTACCTTCTCTCCTTGGTGCTTGGGGAGGAGGCTTGTACTGCAAAAGGAGACACTTTCTCCTTTTTAACTCATGCTGGCCTACTGAGGAAGCTATAGCGCTCAATTTGTTTCAAATTTATATTTTAATGTTGTTCTTATAACTCCCTTTATGGTGTTTCTCACTTATATTTGTCTTTTAGTTTTGGAGTGTTCTATGTCTCCTCCTTTTATTGATTTTACATTATGCTGACCTTTTACGGTTTTTGCGTTCGGCGGCATATGACCCTTGCTGTTGAGCCGCCAAGTCAATTTCATTCATTCATTCATTCACTGTCATTCTTCTTCTGCAACAGGACTCCACCAATACCAAGGTCACTAGCATCACAGTCCAGAATGAATGGCTGTCTCTGATCTGGGTTCGGCAATACTGGAGGGCTTGCCAACGCATGCTTGAGTTCATCGAAGGCTTTTTGAGTCATTGCAGTCCACATAAACTTCTGCCTTTTCCCCAACAACTTGTGCAGAGGTGCAGCCATCGTTGCAAAGTCCTTGACAAAGCACTGATAGTAGGTGCACAAGCCCAGGAAATTCCGTAGCTTTTTCACACTAGTTGGAACTGGCCAGTTTTCTACAGCTGCCACTTTCTCAGTGTCTGTAAGGACGCCGCCCTCACCTTCAGTGTGTTCCAGGTACTTCACTTCCTTCTGAAACAGGTAACACTTCTTGGGGTTCAGCCTGAGTTGTGCTGCGTGGATCCTGTTCAGCACCTCCAACAGCCTGTCCAATTACATCATTCAGATAGATGAGAGCTGTCTGCCAGCGCAGGCCTTCAAGTATGCGATCCATGAGATGCTCAAGAGTTGCTGGGGCATTCCATAGGCCAAATGGCATCACTTTAAACTGCCATAAACCCTGCCCGTATGAAGAGGCTGTTTTCTCCTTGTCCTTCTGCAACCTTGACCCAATGATATCCTGCCTTCATGTCTGAAGTGGAGAACCCTTTGGCACCTGACAGAGCATCCAGGGTGTCAATTCTTGGCAAGGGGTATGCATTCTTCATTGTCACATCATTCAGGGCTCGATAATCTACACAGCATCTTACTCAGCCATCCTCCTTCCTTACCAGAACCACTGCTGATGCCCAAGGACTTCTGGATTTTTCTATCTCTCCTTGACTTTGGAGATTCTCCATCATTATCTCCATTTCTTGCTGCTAGGCTGGCGCCATCTTCCGTGCTGGCTGTTTAAGCGGGTGGTGGTCCCCAGCGTCTATACAATGCTCCACCAGATCAGTGTTCCCCAGGTCTAGGTCTCCAGTGGAAAAGATATCAGCAAACTTCATCAGCAGCTGTCTCAGCTTCAGCACTTGTGAGCTATCCAGGCATTGGCAACCCCGTGAAAATAGGTCTTGTACGTGGTCTGGCAGCTACACATCTTCCTTGATTACGCTCGTTTTACAGGCCTTCCTCTAATGCCAGTCAGGGTCTACCCCCTGGCACAGTCCCAGAATTTCTCCCTTGTTGCTCTTATGTGGCTCACGGGAGAAAATGGCCACCACAACCGGCACTTCACCTGCACCTGTTTCCACCAAAGCTCTCCCCACCATCACTCCGGCCTTCGTCTTGCCCCGTACGTCAGGCTCCACTATCCTTAGAAAGCTGTCAGAAGAGCCACTCACTTTTCACTGGACCAATAATTCTGATTTTGGGAGTATCACTGTAGTGTGGAGCACCCTCACCTCGCCACCAGAACTGGTACGTCTCACTGCCATGAAGGGAACTGACCTTCCTCGAACCTTCAGCATCATGGATCTGAAGTCCAGCTCACATTCATGGACATCAGATAGTCAAGACCCAGAAGGCAAGGATCCTCCATGTTGGCCACGTAAACTGGAAGAGTGGCCTTTTACCCTGCCACTTCAATCCGGACATCCAGGGGTCCCCTCAGTTCTGTGCAGTGCCCAGTTACGCAACACAGTTGTTCTGATGACTCAGACAGATAACAATGATGTAACACATAAGGCCTCACAGAAGTCTACTCTAAGGCTGAATCAATCACCAGGGAACACTTCTTTCCGTCTATCTTTCCGTCTACTCGCATACTGTTGATTGCAGTTCTCTTGCATTTTCTCAGTGGTGGGGCTACTTGGGAAAAGCAGGCTGGTGGTTGCCCTTTACACCAACCTCCACTAGTTGTCTGCTTCTTTCTTGTCTTCTGTAGCCTTCTTCTTATCCTCCATTTTCTTCTTTGGACACTCAGAACTGAAGTGTCCCACCTCACTATGAGACCATGTTCAATACGCTTTTATTACAACTGTAGATTTCCTTGCACTGCCCTGTTCTTGCTTCTTCCATTTGTAACAGTCATCCTTCTTGTGTCCCAGCTTCCTGCAGAACCAGCAACCTCCTCCGGTCTTCTCCTGTTCCCTCTTCCATTTGTAGCAGTCCTCTTTTCTATGTCCTGGCTTTTCACAGTACCAGCAATTTCTTTCAAATTTTTCCACTTCATGAACCTGCCCTTTTCTTGCCTTGAATCCTGAACTACGACCTACCTGAAAAGTGGACGTATTGGACCTGATGTAGGACTTAAATTCTAGAGCCCTGGCTAGTGTTTCTCGCATGCTTCTGGGCTGTGCCTGCTTCACTTGCACTTTCAACTCTGCAGGGTCAAGAGCATTGATGAATTTGTCCCTCAGAAGAATAATCAACAGATCAGGTGCCTGAAGCTCTGCAGTGCAATATTTCTCTACAGCATCAGTTTTCTCATTAATTATCTTTACATGGTCGACTACATGCTTCAGCTGGTTATCTGCATGCTGTCTGCACTCGATGAATATTCCCTCAGTAATCTCCAGCTGGTTGTCAACAAGCTGTCTGCATTCTGTCACTGTTCCCTCACTAATCTTCAGCTGGTCGTCTACATGCTTCACTTCGTTGTTTACATGCTGTCTGAACTCCATCAAGTTATTGCTTACCTCACACTTCTGTTGCTGTAGCTCATCATATATTTCCTCCTTCAACTGCTGCTGCTCTTCCTTCATTTTCCCCATGAAAGCATCCAGCTGTCCTTGCATCCTCAGTTGTAATTCCCTCTGTTGCTCCTGTAATACCTCCTGAAGCTGTTCATATCGTTCATTTTGTGCTTCATGTTGTGCCTCTAGTTCACTCTTTGCTTGCAGTTGTTCATTGAGTTCTTACTGTCCTACATTTTGAGCCTGTAATTGTTCTTTGAGTTCTTTCTGTCCTTCATTCTGTGCCTGTAACTGTTCTTTCAGTTCTTTCTGACATTCATTCTGTGCTTGTAATAGCTTGATGTTTGCTGTCAGGTACACTTCATCCTCCTGCCCAGCTCTGGACCTTGTCTGCACACCCCTTTGCTCCATGTCAAAGATTAGACTCACTGCAGCACTTTCTAAAAATCCCACTCCTGACACCACTGTTACATCCCCATCCCACTCTGCCACAGGCTCCAACAGCAGTAGATCAGTATAGGAAGGACATTGCCCAGTAGGTTGTTCTTCCTACAGGCAGCCTACCAGTCTACAGTACACAAGTTCAGCTCAGGTGTGGTGAATAAACACTGGTTTCTTAAGTTCATTGTCTTTATTTTCCAAATAATTACTTTTAATGATTTCCAGCTTCACTTCACTGTTTTCACAAGTACCAGAGATACACAAACTGCAATAACACTTCATTTTCTGCACAGCAACACTTCACTGTTTTCCACTGTTACCGATGATATACAAACTTCACTACACTGACACTCAAACTGAACTGAAAGCTGACTGAACCTGCTCTAGTCTCTTCCCCATCCTTATATAGGCGTCCGATATTCTAGAGTGTCCTACTACTACAAATTTCTCGTGCATTCACGAGGGAGCAACGGTTACCACAATTACCAACTCGGAGACATCCAAAACATGCCAGAGTTCTCTTACATTGCACAACTGTAAATTATTTAGCATACAAACTTACATTAAATTACATAATTTAACAGTCACATAAAGATAACATTATAGAGAAAAGTGCACAAAAATTAATGCATAACTTACAAAATAACTATGATCAAAAACAGATGGCTAACTGGCAACTCTAACTTTTACCAGAACTACGACAAACATCAGGAATTCTCCAGAACAATCTAGCTAGCAATGCAGCTTCTCAACAATATCATAGTTCTTATATCATTAGGACTAAGTATAAAACACATCACGTCGAGTGTGTGTGTGTGTGTGTGTGTGTGTGTGTGCTGAATCACGTTGGATCACCTCCATGGGAACGGAAATTTTGATTGTCTGTTGAATGCTGCGAGAGTTTATTTCTAGTAGTTTCGTCCTCTTGATGACCAAATTGATTAGTGAAGGTGACACTTTGAATACTCTCGATTCTGCACTATTGTGTTGGAGGCCTTGATAATTGCTGCCTCTAAACACTTTCTTTGTGTTTTGTTAGATTCTTCTATAGTTTAGCGCCGTTCCAATCTATGATGTGATTGTATTCTTCATTGTGAACCTCGCATACATTATTAAAGTTGTATGTTCCCCAGTCCCGCCTATGTTCTTTCACCCTTGTTTCTACACTACGTGGGGTTTCGCCTATGTATACTTTTTGCACTCGGCGCACGGTATTAAGTGTACCCCTGCAGTGGTTTTGTTGTCTGTTTTCTCCCTATGGTGAGTTAGATTTTTGATAGCTACACTTGTTTGGCACACGATATGTAAGTTGTTGGGTTGCAGGAGAGGTGATAAGGTGTCGGCAGTTTTTCCCGTGGGAAGGATTAAGCGCCTCCGTGCTTCGTGCGGTTCTCTGGGATTATTAAATATATATACCGTCATCCCATCAGCAGCAGATATGATACTTGAGGAAGTCAGGCTAGGCAACCACGATTATGTAACTGTGGTAGAGCTGTCATAATGTTTCAAGTGTTGCACTTATTCTACAGCCAACATCGTGACACGACTTCTGTCTTTGACTGTACACTCGATAAAACAATGAGCTTGAAATTAGGTGCGGGAAACACTATGACATGGGGTCGAAACAGGGGAAGAAGGAAGCCTAGGCCTGAACAGCAGGTTGGCAGCACTGCTTACCACAGGCGTAGATGTTTAGCAATTAGCAGGTTCATCACGAGGATTTGGACATTTGAAGAGTTTCTACTGTGTTGACAGAATATCAAACAATCTGAAAACTATGTAATAAAACTGAAATAGCAGAGAGCGATCCCACCAAACCAAAAGGCAATTAAGTTAACCTGCCGAGTCCCACCGACGTACAATGCACGTCGCTACTTCTTTCCGCGGACAGACCCACCGACGTGCATCGTACATCACTCAATTGCAACGCCCATTGTGTGCACATTTTTCAACACTCGCAGGTGATTTTTGGTAGGCATATGTGGGAGACCATCCTCTACCTGCTGTCAAGTGGGGATACTGCTTGGCACCACATAACGCCCCCTTCCCCCCCTCCCCCCACACTGGGCAATTCACCTGTTAGCAGTAACCTGGCAAGTAAAGGTATGTTGCCCCACGGTCTCTCCAACGACGAAATTCACGGTGAAAGTGATTCCTGACGTGGAGGACAAAGAAACAAAGAGGCTAGAGGTAGAAACAAACAGAAGTGATGAGGTGGTAATGTTTAAAGGAAGGTGCCGTATACTGGGGTTTTGGGTGTGTGAACAATGCTTATAAACACCTATATTATTGTGTGAAAACCAATATAGACCTGTACTACACATAAATTCGTACCAAATAAATAAAATGAATACGTATTTGAAAGTGGCTTGAATTAGTTAACCCTTCCATAGTTCGTTTTCTTTAGCCAGGTACCCTGAAAAAGAAAGAAAACGTAAGGTTGAGTGACTCCTGTACCAACATTTTTAGCCTCAGGATCGCGATTTCTCTATGAATTTTCGATGTTTCTCACCAAAAGCGAAGGTTTCAGCCAAAAAACAAAAAATAGAAAATCGGTTGGGATCTGGGGGTAGGCTGGGTAAAAAACCGGTCAGGACTGGACGGGTTAATGATTATATAACTCTGGCCAGGGTTCTTAATGGAATTATTTTCGCTTGTTTCAAACTCCATGGTTTAAAGCGCAAATCATGGCATGATCCCTCCTTTATTACTCAGATTTTGGTTTTCATGATGGCACGGTCCCTACATTAAGACTCGGATTGTGGATTGAAAAACTAGAGAAAACACTTAATGGTTGGGAAGTCTTCATCTCAAATGGTACGGTCGCCTTCTGTGCTAAATAAAGCAAGGCAAGACTTGTGGAATGAATCATAATCCCATATTAAAACCTGTTCAGAACACAGAATAATACGCCATAATAATTCTCCACATCATAATTCTCCACGTAATAATACTGTGCTCAGACAGTTTTTCAGAGTAGTTCCCGGGCGACATTGAAGGTAGTATTTTCTAGGACAACTGCATAACCATTGTTATTATTAATATTGTGAATAGATACCAGATATTTTGTACCGAGTAATCATTTTAATATGAAGTAGTGCTGATAATTGTAAATGACCAAAGCAACCTTGTCACACGCATGTATACAGTATTCCTCACTGACAGTGTGTGGACGTTTCCCTCTCAGGCATATACTGTCAACTGAGTGGAATTTCCGAATCTGGCGTTCATTGGAATATAGATCATATTTTGAGCTAGTGTACATGTATTATATATATATATATATATATATATATATATATATATATATATATAT
>JAGKTI010015405.1:0-20564 GCA_018397915.1 Birgus latro | reverse complement strand
TGAGCTGGACATTATTAAACATTAGTGGGTAATCCTGAGGAAGATTTTGTCGGGTTGATAAGTGTAAGAACTGAGTTTTTGATGCATTAAAAATAACAAGATTATTTTTACCCCAATCAGAGATATGAGTCAAGTCAGACATTAGGTGTGCCATAGCCTCATCCCTTGTTTGCTGAAGTAACTGCTGAGATGGACGTTGCGGAAATCTAATGGAAAGGTGAAGGGTGGAATCATCAGCATATGAGTGGATAGGGTTAGATGTACAGCTTAGAAGGTCATTAATGAATACAAGAAAGAGAGTTGGTAATAGGACAGAGCCCTGAGGAACACCACTGTTGATAGGTCTAGGAGAAGAACGATGGTCGTCTACAACAGCAGCTATAGAACGACCAGAAAGGAAGCTAGAGATGAAAGCACAGATAGAAGGATAGGAAGGTCATTAATGAATAAAAGAAAGAGAGTTGGTGATAAGACAGAGCCCTGAGGAACACCACTGTTGATAGGTCTAGGAGAAGAACGATGGCCGTCTACAACAGCAGCTATAGAACGACCAGAAAGGAAGCTAGAGATGAAAGCACAGATAGAAGGATAGAAACCGTAAGAGGGCAGTTTGGAAATCAAAGATTTATGCCAGACTCGATCGAAAGCCTTTGAGATGTCAAGTGCAATGGCAAAGCTTTCGCCAAAGTCCCGAAAGGAGGATGACCAGGAGTCTGAAAGGTAGGTGAGAAGGTCACCAGTGGAGCGTCCCTGACGGAACCCATACTGACGATCAGAAAGAAGGTTGTGACTGGAAAGGTGCTTTAAAATTTTTCTGTTAAGAACTGATTCGAAAACTTTTGATACACAGGATGTTAAAGCAATTGGACGATAGTTGGAGGGTTGGGAATGGTCACCCTTCTTTGAGACTGGCTGAATGAGAGCAAACTTCCAGCAAGAAGGAAAGGTACAAGTTGAAAGACAAAGGCGAAAGAGTTTACCTAGGCAGGGTGTAAGCACAGAAGCACAGTTTTTGATGACAACAGGAGGGACTCCATCAGGCCCATATGCCTTGTTAATACTGAGGCCAGTGATGGCAGAGAATACATCAGCTGAAGAAATTTTAATGCCAGTCATGAGGAAGTCTGAGGGGGGAAGTGATGGAGGAACAGCACCGGAATCGTCTAAGGTAGAATTGGAGGAGAAAGTCTGAGCAAAGAGATCTGCTTTATCAGTAGAAGAAATAGCTACAGAACCATCAGAGTAGAAAAGAGGAAGGAAGGATGATGAGGTAAAGTTTAGAAAGGCTTTTGGCAAGGTGCCAAAAGGAGCGAGAAGAATTCGAGTTGGAGTGTTGGGAACATTTAGCACAGAAAGGTTTTTGGCAAGGTGCCAAAAGGAGCGAGAAGAATTCGAGTTGGAGTGTTGGGAACATTTAGCACGGATGAAATTATTTTTTGCAGAGCGAAGAACAGACTTAGCACGATTCCGGGCAGAAATATAAAAAAGATGTGATTCAGGGGTGGGTTGGCTCCGGTACCTTTTAAAGGCCCTCTCTCTGTTGCGGACAGCATTAGAACAAGCGTGATTAAACCAAGGCTTTCTTGCATTAGTCAGAGGATATGAAAAAGGAATGTATGCTTCCATGCCCGAGAGAATAACCTCTGTAATGCGCAAGGCACACTCAAACGGCTCCCGGGCATGGAAGCAATAATCATTCCAAGGAAAATCAAAGAAGTACTGCCTGATGGCCTCCCAATCTGCAGCTCCAAAGTGCCACAGGCGGCGATTCTTTGGAGGGTCCACTGGCCGTACTGGAGCAATAGGACAGGTTAAGGTAATAAGGTTATGATCGAAAGAGCCCAACGGAGAGAAAAGATTAACAGTATAAGCAGAAGGATTAGTTGTTAGGAAAAGGTCAAGTATGTTGGAACTCTCTCCAAGGCGGTCAGGGATACGGGTAGGGTGCTGTAAAGCTGCTCTAGGTCATTAAGGATAGAAAAGATGTAGGCTTGTTCACCAGGTGGATCAGTGAGAGGAGAGCCAAAGGTGGTGGTGAACATTGAAATCTCCTAAAATGGAGATTACAGAGAAAGGAGAATTGGATAGAATGTGTTCCATCGTAGAAGTAAGATAGTCAAAGAATTTTTGATAGTCAGTAGCATTAGGAGATAAGTAAACAGCACAGATATATTTAGTCAGAGAATGACAGGAGAGCCGAAGCCAGAGAGTAGAGAATTCAGAAGAATCAAGTTCAGGAACACGAGAGCATGATAGATCGTTGCGTACATATACACAACAGCCACCTTTGGCTTTGAAATGAGAATAGAGAAAGTAGTAGGATACAGAAAAGGGTTTGCTATCAGTTGTCTCAGACAGCTGAGTCTCAGTAAGAAGGAGAAGGTGAGGTTTAGAGGAGAAGAGGTGGTGCTCAACAGAGCGAAAGTTAGAGGAAAGGCCGCGAATGTTACAGAAATGAAGAAGGAGTGAGTCAGACAGTGGTTCCAGGCAGCTCCGAGAGTCGTCACCGGGAGAGGGGCGGATGGTGGGGGCATTTATGGTCCCCCCCCCGCTGGGGACTCCGAGGCACGATTATCATTAGTCATTTTTTAAACAAATTTGAAAAGGAAGTGTAGTGTGTAGCGTGTATGTAGTTTGGTGTTGACAGTTGGAGAAACTTGTATTGGAAAGCATGCTGGTCTACTCTCTATGTTACTGAGGCACTGAAAAAGTTCAGCAAGGGGGATGGTCAGGAACAAGTCCTGAGGGCTGATGAAACGGGAGCTCCAGCTCTCCCTGTCATCAGCTTTCCATCCTCCTAGGGAGTACTGCCCTGCTCGACTGGTGCTACAGTCTACTCCTCCTACTGTTGGTATAAAGGGCTCACTTCCCACTCAGGTGTCCCTCTCTCTCTTATTAAAAAATGCCTCCACTCATGTGGGTTCTGTCCCCGTCTATACTGACCGGTCTAAGATTGATACAGGAGTAGGCTTTGGTGTTGCCTTCCTTTCGTTTAGTAGGGGCGGTAGCCTTCCTGGCATTATTTCAGTGTATACGCCGGAACTAAAGGCGATTTTGTATCCTCTCAAAATCATTTTTACTCTCCCCCAATCTGTTTTTGTGAATTTTAGGGACTCCCATAGGACTCCCTCTCCACTGGATTCTTTTAATGCATCCCATCCATTAGTTTTATAAATTTTAGAGTGACTTTATTTTATTGGACGTCGTGCCCGTCATGTGGCCTTCTGCTGAGTTCCCACACATGTTGGTGTGGTGGGCAGTGAGAGGGCAGATCCATTAGCTAAAGCTGCGTCTTCTCAACAGCTCCCAACCGACTACCTGCTTCCTGCTAGTGATGTAACTTATTAATTGCGGTACACGATTCGTACGGGTTGGCAGAGACACTTGGATGGTGTTGCTATAATAAGCTAAAAGAAGTCTTTCAGAGAGTGGTTGTGCCAAGGGTTCGCCCCTTCTTGCCTCGGCGATTGGTGTTCCTGATGAGTGGTGGGACCCAGCCATACTGTGATGATTGCTTTGTTCCCCTTACTGTCCGTCACTTGCTGGTCGAGTGTCTAAGTCTGGGGGACCTCCGTCAGAGATTCCTCCATAGACATAAGTGGGCAGATTGTGCCTACTGTCTGTCCTCGATGCTTGCGGGAGCCACCGGGGATTTTACTGATGTTTTTTTTTTCTTCAGGAGGCGGGCCTCCTTCTGGTTTTATGTTATTGATATTTTATATTCTTATGTCCAGTTTTTTATTCCTACTAACGGGTATTAACTTTATTTTGAATATACACATCTCATTTGCAGCGTCTTTTACATTGTTGTCCGGCGGCACATGACCCTGTCAGCTGTGCCGCAAGATTTTAGTTATATTTAATCGTTCAATGAATCAACCCTCCCCCCCCGTCTCTCTCTCTTTCTGTGTCAGTTTAAGAAACATTTCCTATATTGTGTTATCCCAGGGATCTTATAGGCGAAAATCGGTGAAATCTACTTATACGATGACTAGATTTTGGAGGCATAACAAGGTGAAGAGTTTTCTTTGATAACCAAAATATGCATTTGTAATGCACAGACACTTGTAATGCTTTATATAGGCATTTTATTAGCATAAACTAATAAATGACGGATTTTGCAAGAAGTGTTAACGGACTGTTCCAGTGGCTGTTCATGTGCCTGTAGACAGTTTTTTTTTTTCAGTCTATGGTAGGTGGTCCTTGAAAACGTGACATATACTTCAAGTGTAGCCCAAACTTGTTATTTATTGAATTTAATACCTCTATCCCCCCAGTAACAGTGGAGATACATAGGAATATATCAGACGGCCCTATATATCACATTAGTCCTATATCGGCCTATGCACGAAAGAATGATCATTATCAAACCTTCAGAACATGAAAATAAAGCTTTAATTTAAAAGATTATTAAGAATTTTGATGATTGTTAGCATTTACTCGTATACAGGTAATGTGATATGGTTCATGCTTGAACAAAAGCTATAATCTGTTCCACAGAAAATTCCGGCCAGCGGTTAAACAACAGAGTTTTACATATTTTTACTGAATGTAGCTTGAAAATATATTAGCATTCATTTTTTTTAAAGTGCTTATACTGTATATATTTTCACTCAGTAACAAAGAAGCAAACATTCTTTTCAGATGCATTATACAGTATCTAATGCAAAATTTTGCATCATTAAAAAGTATTGGCCTCCATTTCATTGCACTAAGGTATCATTTTTGTTTTTGCGAAATACTGTGCTAATTACTGTATTTGTACGATTCACACACACTGCTCCATTCTCCACAAAGTGTATAAAAAGGATAAATTGGGGACGAAGAGTACGTTCCTAATAATAAAATAAAGAAGTAATTCCTGACAGTGCGGCCTGACTGTTCAGAAGCATGCTAAACAGGGAGAAGTTGCGACCACATTATTTTATGCCTCATTACTGTACATCGAAATAGCCCAAACAGCCCGATAAAATGTGGTGGTAGTACCACTGAGTACGAAGGGGGCGGCACAGTATTCTTAGCTGTTGCCTGAACTATTGTTCACTTAGCCACTTTACTTTGAATGAGAAACAGGAGTGACCAGCCTAGAATGATGCATTATATTTAATGATTTTGCTTTATCAGAGCTGTAGAACAAATTATTATATCGATTCTTAACATGTTGTATTGTCATTATACACTCTGCATGTACCGCTATGCATGTAGTGGGTGAGTATGCATTAATTCAGTATGTTCAGTGCATAAGAATACAGAAGAGTAAATATAAATGTTATAACACTATTGGCTTAGAGAATCGTACAAGGTTTACATAAAAAAAATAGAACATTTACTACATTGGGATCTATTTAAGTTCTTCCACGACTCACTACTGCAACTTTCTGTTTTCAGGCTGGTCTGTATGAGCAATGGAAAAAGGAAGCACTGGAAGCCGTTGCTCGTGAAAGTCGAATGAAACAGAGGGAAGAAATAAAACAGCAAGGGCAGGATGGAGCAGAACACAGCCAAACTAATTTCAGGAGTCTGTCTATTATCCATATGCAGGGACCTCTTCTGCTTCTCCTGGTGGGCATCACCCTGGGCAGTGTGGCCTTTGTAGTGGAGAGGCTGCTGGTGTAGGAGCCTCACCCTTCACCTACACCGGGACTTACGAGATTAACATTAGACTGATTAATTTTCCATATGACTCCCGCAGGCAGATTTTTTTTATTTATTGATATAAAAGAGACCCATAAAAAAAATTTAGTACCTAATCTCTTCAGCCTTAGGGCATCATTACTGCTGCATTCATACTATTAGTAATCATTTGGAGGAAGCATGAATAAAGTAGAAAAGGGGTCCAGAGATACACAGTGTATTAATATTGTATATTTAGCCCAAATGAATACAAGAAAAACTAGTTCACAAATCCTTATACTCCTATGAGGTGTATGTATGTAAAGTCAGATTTTGGGAAAAAAATAAAAACGATGTAATTGACATGATTTTTTTTTTCACGGCTGTAACAGCTCCTATCAGAAAGGTGTTATCATTAACTATTCTTGATACTCTTAGGCAATGAATATACTATTAAATGAAAGCGATATGACCCTAATTGTTAACGTACTTTTTACCATTTTATTTATAGCAGAATATACAAATGGGTTTTTTTTTCTTCTTCACCCTTCGTGCATTGAAATGGTAACAGTACAGCAAGATAAAAATTTGTTGTTGACATTTGACAAGCCTATAATCAAGAGAGGTATTAAAAAAGGAAAGCTTCATGATGTGGCATCGATATAAGCAACAGTTCCATTGTCTTCCTATAAACGTCCCTATCCTGTCCCCCCGAAATGGTGATGCTCAGTCTCAAGAAAAGGACAGCTTTTAAATTCAGCCTATCGAGTTCATATTCAGATGAACCTGCAGCAACAAAAACAGTAACAACAACATAATCTTCACCACCACCACCAACAACAACAACAACAAAAACAACAACAATAGTATCAATGAAGCAGATGGTTCAGATAAAGACATTAAGTATTCAGAATTCTTAACTCAACTCTTAAACATACAAGTAACTACTGCCACTGTAGCTCATGACGACACATGAGGAAACCTACCTAAAGTATTTGACAGGTAGAAATGTAGTATATAGACATTGGACTATATGGGATTTGGCTATAGACTAACTGGCATGATATATATATCCTTAACCCTTAAACCGCGGGGTTGTCGGAGGCTCGCAGTGCCCATCTTGCGGGCAAATCCGCGCTCCAACTGACTTTTTAAAAATATTTGCCAAAAATCAGTTATTAGTCCTAGAATATGATAATTATACAGGCGTATGGCACATACCTTCAGCTTTCTCCTGGGATTTTTTCAGCCCTTGTCGACTACCGTAGGACTTGCGGAGACTTCTGAAGTTGGGTAACTAATTCTCCATTTTACACTTCCCGACTTCCCGTAATATGAATACCTCTGCCAGATATTAACACCAGAAACACTATTCAATGATTTCCAAGTAGTCTGGAATCCATACTAAAAAAAAAAACTGTGAAAGCAATGTAAAATATGAGCGCGTATGAGCCTCCCACTCGTGTTAATTCGCCGCCTGTATTGTCATTTCTTATTCATATACACACTCACATTTTATTATTTCCAGTACTTTTTTACACTTATATATATCTACAGTCCTTTACCGCTTCCCACACGATGTTTAGTAGGGGTAGAGGTCACAGGGCCTTTTATAATGGGTGCAAAAGTGGCAGAAATGGAGGGGCGTGACCGCGACGTGTCTCCAGATTGAAGGACGGCAGTGAACTGAGGTGTACGTATCTCGGTAGCCAAGAGTTGAAAATGTCAGCTGCTAATGTATATGCTAAGAAATAAGTCGTAGGAAATCTAGAAAATCCATATTAAATTAGGTAGTTCAAGGTGAAAATAAAGATCACTCAGGCTTCTCCCTTCCTTTCTTATATACATTTATATTACGAGAATAGCTCATACGTCATATTAAACGGGGGAAAAAAGCAGGGGAAATTAGCGAACGAGTGCAGGTTGGATGTTGCCAAGTAATAATTAGCCAATTCCATGTTTATGGCACTATCAATTACCTTATTTTTTATATATGTATATTATTTTGTATAAGAATAGGGCATAGGGCTCACTTCAATCGATGAAATCAGTGGAAAAATCCGGGGAAGATTTCTGTAGCGCAGAGCGGCTGAGCAGACGACACAAGAGGGTAATGGAGGGGAGATTGGGAGGAGAGTCTAGAATGGGGCAAAATGGCTAAAGTGTCAGCAATGGATGGGAGTACTGATGACATTAGGAGTTCTGACTATTGTTGGACATTAGCAGTGCTGATAGATGATACAAGTCACCACCTGAAAGCCAGGGCGAATTCAAAACAACACAAATTCACAAAAGTGACGCCCCGCGGTATGATCCATTGCGCCTGAGCATCACGGAAGAGACGACCCGTGGTTAAGTAGTTAAGGAGCTACAATGAAACATCAAATGGCGCTTAATAGAGCTGAGCTCCTTGCGTATGAAAATCCTTTGTCGCTAAATGGCAGCATTAGATGAGGCTTCGTTAGAATGAATTCGTCTTGAGTGTGAAAATCCTTAGTGGAGCCTAAATGACTACAGTAAATAGTCCAGTAAGCTTAAAATCTGTAGCAACAATCATCTA
The DNA here is from genome assembly GCA_018397915.1 of Birgus latro. Classification (NCBI taxonomy): domain Eukaryota; kingdom Metazoa; phylum Arthropoda; class Malacostraca; order Decapoda; family Coenobitidae; genus Birgus; species Birgus latro. The sequence goes on along the minus strand of JAGKTI010015405.1, from coordinate 12,391 downwards.
TCAATATACCTAGGCAACTTCCTCCAATAAAAGGGGGGTAGGTTAGACAGGAGGCCACACTCCCAATTTACTCATCCACACATACACACACATTTACTTGTATCCTAGCCCGAAGGGGAGAAGGGACAGATCCTCACCATACCACACCACACAAGGGACAACTGCACAGTACAATCAGCGACATCCCCAGCAAAGCCTGACAGCACAGCTAGTTTATCCTTGCCACATCATAATAGACCCATCCCCTTACCCACACCTGACCTAATCAGCTGATCAGTTCAAATGCGGGAGAATATCCCCTCGCGGCTGCATCACTATTTATTCATTCACAATTTCTTTCCAGTTATCCCTACCAAACGCAGCAACTCTTCCTTGCTCTACAGACGTTCCTCTTGCATCTGACACTCTTTTCACACTGTCCATCCATCCTATTCATAGTCTTCCTCTCAGCCTTACACTTCTTACATCCGATTCAGTTATCTTTTTCACCAATCGCTCTTCATCCATTCTCTCCAAATGCCCAAGCGATCACAACTCCTCTCCTCAACTCGGTCAGCATAGCTCCAGTTATCTTTCGCACTTCATCTTTTCTCATTCAATCCATACACGTCACTCCACATACACTCCTCAGACGCCTCATCTCCATTACATTCAAATTCTTCCTCTCTGCTACACCCAAAATCCAAGTTTCAGCCGCATATAATGCAGCTGGTACCACTACACCCTCATACAGCTTTCTTTTTACATACATTCCAAGCAAAGAGAACTAACACTTTTTAATTCCTCCCAGCACTCTTCCTACTGGATTCATTCTAAACTTCACCTCTTCATCTATTCTTCCATCCAAAGCAACATGTGACCCTAAATACTTAAAACACTCTCCTCAAGTAACTCACCATTCAAAACTACTCCCCCCCAAACTGCTCGTCAGTGCAGTAAAATTTTCTTCTGCAATATTAAGGGGACTTTATTCCAGCATCATCTCTGTTCACAATTTCCTCCAGTTTGAATCCCCAGATCTGCAATTTTTGACAGACACTCAGGTAAGCTCCACCTCTGATTTTGTTAGATTTAATTTTCCTGTTTCTATCTTGATTCAACAATTCAGACCCGAAGGAGGCGTATTATGCCTTGCTAAATCAGAAACTTCCCTATAGGAAATTCCAAATTTAATTGTCCTTATTTCGAGTATTCCATATACAATTTTTTTTCTTTTGGTAAAATTAAGCATTTCTGTTGTGTTTATTGCTCCCCTAATGCCCCTCCAGAACCGAGTTTCTTTGACTCTGTCTTCACAACTAAGTGTCATCAGCATTACCAGTAATACTTATACAGAATTACCATCCTCGGTGATTTTAGTGTCTGTAATGTTGAATGGTTTACTTATTCAGCCAGAACTGATAAATCTGGTTTCCAATGTGAGTTATTTGCACACTCATTTAATCCCACCCGGTTAGTCAATCAACCTACCCATGTACCAGACAATGTTGATCAAAATCCTCTCCTCTTCGACTTGTTTCTAACAACCAGTTAAGATACGAGTAATTATAATGTCGAAGTGAAGTCCCCCCCCCCTCGTATTCTCTGATCATTGTCTGATACAAGCCACCAATTCAACATGTTCCACACCCTCCTGCTCTGAACCTGCCGTGGTGACTAAATGGCACTACGACAGGGCAGACTGGGAGGGTCTCCAAAATTTTTTCATGGATGTTCCTTGGACTTCCTTTTTCTCTTAAGATGCAAACTCCTCACTGAGCCACATACAGGATTTCATTCACCCGCCGAGTCTCACCGACGTACGATGCTCGTCACTACTCTTTTCCACGGACAGACCCAATGACTTGGATCATACGTCAGTCAGTTGCAAGGCCCGTCGTTTGCACATTTTTCAAGATTTGTGGGTGACTTTTGGTAGGCATATGTGGGAGACCTTCCTCTACCTGCTGTCATGCGGGGATACTGCCTGGCCCCACATGACCCCCCCTCTCCCCCTCCCCCCACACTCGGCAATTCACCTATTAGCAGTAACCTGGCAGCTAAAGATGTTGCCCCACGATCTCTCCAATGACGAAGTTCACGGTGAAAGTGATTCCTGATGTGGAGGACAAAGAAACAAAGAAGCTAGAGGGAGAAACAAACAGAAGTGATGAGGTGATAATGTCGTAAAGGAAGGTGCCATATGCTTGGGTTTTAGGTGGGTGAACAATGCTTTTATCGCCTATATTATTGTGTGAAAACCAATGTAATCTTGTACTACACATAAATTCGTACCAAATAAATAAATAAATATGATATGTAAACTGGCTTGAATTAGTTAACCCTTCCATAGTTCGTTTTCTTTACCCAGGTACCCTGAGAAAGAAGGAAAATGTAAGGCTGACTGACACTTGTTATAAGCTCAGGAGGTCGATTTCTCTATAAATTTTCGATTTTTCTCACCAAAAGCGGAGGTTTGAGCCAAAAAACAAGAAGTTGAAAATCGGTCGGGTTGTTGCTTAAAAAAACGGTTAGGACTGGATGGATTTCGGCATGGAACCATTCATTCTCCATCATAGTTACAGATAAAGATGTAATTCACCTAAATGGTTTGACCACATTTGTGCTAAAGTAACAAACATAAAGCAGTAGCCTATAACACTTCTACAAGGACCAAAACTAAAGAATCCTTTAACTATTATAGAAATATCAGAAACCCTGCCAAAACTATTACCAGTCTTTCTAAATCAACTTTCTTCATAGACAAGCTAACAAACTACTAAACAACCCAAATGATAACAAAATATTCTGGTCTACCATTAATTCATTGAAATCTACCTTCACTGCCATCTCTTCCATTCCACCGTTACAGTCTCCCAATGGAAATCTAGTAAGTGACCCACGGAGAAAAGTCAGCCGTTGTGTTGATATTATTTTTATTTCAACAATCTCAAACCTAAATACAGAAAAATCACAATATTCCTGTGTTTGATTTTGATTCCCCTCAAATACCCCCTTTCAAGATTCACACAAGATACGTACAAGCTGTATTACAGAATCTTTCAGCAGTCAAAGCTCCTGGTCCTGAAGAAATTCCTTCAAGAGTTCTTAAAAATTGATCCCCAATGTTGTCTCCTGTATTGGCAAAATTTTTCCACTTATGCATCTGTACCTAAAGTTTTTTATCTTCTTGGAAAGAAGCAAATATCCATCCTGTTCCTAAAAAGTTGGCCACTTCCGATCCATCAAACTATAGACCAATCGCTATAACTTCCGTTCTCGATAAAGTTTTTGAGACAATAATAAACAAACACATAGTCAAGCACCTAGAAATCAATAAATTAATCAGTGATCGTCAGTATGGATTTAGACAAGAACGTCAAACTGTAGACATCCTTTGCCTTCTTACCCATCAGATTAACAAAACAAAAGACCAACATGGTGAAACACACACAAGAGCACTTGATATTCCAAAACCATTTGGCAGAGTAAGGCACTGGACCATATTGTCTAAGATGTCACACAATGGTCTTGCATCACTGGTTCCTCTAATTTCTTCTTACCTTTATAATAGAAAAATCCAGGTCATGGTAGATGGAATGTATTCCCAATTTCATTCCATAAATGGTGGCATACCTCAGGGATCAGTTTTGGCCCCAACCCTCTTTCTCATTCATATAAATGACCTATATGTCACTCACAACCCAATACACTCTCATGCTGATGATTCGACAATTCATAGTTCTTTCACATTTAATACCCCCTTTACGCAATCTGATATTATAAATTCCCAAATAAACTGGGCAGCTTCTCTGAACCAGGACCTTTCTAAAAATAATCAATGGGGACAAACAAATCTGTTCTCATTTAATGCTTAGAAAACTAAAAACATCAATTTCTCTAACAGAAAGAATCCCTCAGACTCCCACATAATTTTAAATGATGCCAATATTCCCATATCTACTATAATTGATATCCTAGGAGCCACACTAAACACCAACCTAGGCTGGACAGCTTATTTAAATCCTTTGATAAAAATACTTCTAAAAAAATGGGACTTCTGTATAGAGTTCGTGAAATCTTCTCAAACGATTAATTGGCCACAATATGCAAGAGTCATGTGCGTTCTCAGATCGAGTACTGTTCGCCACTGTGGAGTGGATGTGGAGCGGTTGCATTGAGGCAGTTGGACAAAATTCAGAATAAAGCCATTAGATTAATCAATAATCCTGCCATTACGCAGGACCTTCCTCTATTATCAGTAAGTAGAGATGTTGCATCTTTAGCTTTATTAAACCGATATTTTTACCGTCAGTCCTCTGACGAACTTGCTTCAATTGTGCCACCCCTTCACATTTCCTCCCAAAACACTTCGGCAGCTGGAAGTGCCCATGAACTTACACTCTCTCCCCCGCAATGCTGAACATTTGCTTATCAAAATTCATTTACCCCCAGAACTACTACTCTCTGGAAACCACTTCCTGGGAGTTGCTTCCCAGAATCATTTAACTCACTTTTATTTAAATCCAGTTGTTGTATTTTGTGAATGAAGGATGCCTTTAGGCGCATGGACGTGTTTTTTTTTTATGTCCATTTTTTTCCTTCTGCCATTCATTGTTTCTTAAAAAAAAATCTATCAACCTCGCACACTTCATCATTTTACTCTTATTCTCATTTACTCTCAATTTCCTCATTCACACACCCTTCCAAATTCCTCTACCAATTGTCTCAATTTCTCCTCTGAATCAGCCACTATTGCCTTATCATCTGAAAACAGCAGCAGATTCAGATTCCACTCTCTACCATCAGCATTTATTACACTCAAATCTCCACCTAACACTCTCGCATTCTACTCTCTACCATCAGCATTCACTAGACTCAAATCTCCACCTAACACTTGCATTCACCCCTCTTAAACACCATCCATATAAATAGTAAACAACCAAGGCAACATCACACATACCTGCAGTAGGCGTTAGCAGGAAGGCGGTTGTAGATAAATAACTTCAGGGAAGATTTAAATATAATTTGAAGTGATCTTAGCTTTACTGTCTTGAAGGGAAGTTCAAGATTAACTTGGTGTGTGTAACACAAGAGCGGGTGTATGCTAGATAACTCTAGGGGCTCTCTTCTCCCACTTCTTGCGTAGTGTGTTGCTCCTCTGCCCTCTCTCGTCAGTCTAAATCTCGTCCTGTCTCCTCTGCTCTAAGGAAAACCTTGTCACGTGGACTCTGCGTGCCCCAGATCATTCTAGAACACTGTATGTGTGTGTGTCTCTTCCTTGGTGACGAAAGTGCAAGCTATGTCACTTCCTAGTGGAGCTGATGACACCATGCAATCTGGCCTGCCTCAGACTGCAAGCATCATATCCGTTCCCCCTTCTATCTTACTTACAAGTTATATATACTAGAGTACTAATATTTAGAATTACAACAGCCCCACTCTTACGGGAAACAATCACTCACAGTATATTCCACTCTCACACATGTTCTATAATTGATATAAAAACGTTTTACTCCTTGTAACAATCTATCATCGTCCATACAATCTCAAAACAGTCCACAAAGCCTCCTTAACAATTCTATCATAAGCTATCTCTAAATCCATGAATGCCCATAACACATCTTTACCTTTCGCTAAATACATTCCACACAGCAAACACCTGATCCACGCATCCCCTCCATCTCCTAAAGTCACACTGCTCAACACCAATCACTCTCTTTGTACCCTCTCTAACTCACTTAATCAACACTTTACCATACATATTACCTACAACATTCAACAGACTTATACCCCCAAAACTGGTACATTCATACTTATCACCCTTTACTTTACACAGCGGAACCACACATGCACTTGCCCAGTCAATCGGGATCATACCCCTCACAAAACACACATTCAGCAATCTTACTAACCACTCAACAATAGTCGCTCCATCACCTTTCAGACATTCCACAGCACACCCATCCACACCTGCAGCTTTCCCTGCTTTCATCTCCTTAACTGCCTCCTGCACTTCCTCAGGCGTGATCAAAGAATCATTCAACTCTCTCAACACATTTATTCTCTGCACCCTTCCATCTGCCACAATCTCAGCCACCTTTCCTCCTCTGCTTTTAACAATCTTTCAAAATGCTTTGCCTGTCTCTTCTTTACTGTATCCATCTCAGTTAACATCCTTCCATCCTCTGCTTTTACTCACTCTTCCTTCCCAGACTCCCACCTTTGCACATTCTTCACCTCCTTCCAAAACATTTTCTTTTTCTTAGCATCATGCACAGCCCTTCTGGCCCTATTCCTCTATATGACACCTCATCATTCCTCTGCAGCCACACTTCATATGCACGTCTCTTCTCAGCTACAGTCACACTTACTTCCTCGCACCACAATTCACCCATTTACTTCCCTTTCTTACACCACTACCTACTCGTCCTACACCACACATCTCCTCTGCATACCCCACTACAACACACTTAAACAACTCCCGTTCCTTCTCCACACTGCCATTTTCCTGATCTTTCACTGCGTACAACTCATCTTTCAACTTTTCCTGATACTCTATCATTTTCTCTCTTTTTTCCAACTCACTGATTTTCAAAACTTCCCTGTCACATATAACTCTCCTAGATCTCACCCACCTCATACCTACTCTCATCTTTTCCTCCACAAGGTTTTGGTCGGACATACCTCCACCCTCCCATCTCAAAACTCTCACATCCAGCAATCTTTGTCTTACATTCCTGGACACAACCACATATTTCATCAATGCTACGTCAATAACTCATCCTCCATCCTGTCTCACCCATGTATACTTATATCTTTCTTCTCAAACAAGGTATTTCCAATCGCCATCGCTCGCTCAAAATATATCCCTATCATGCTTTCCCCATTATCATTTATTCCAGGCACATCATGCATGACAGTGAAACCTTCAACTGCTACATCTTCCACTCTAGCACTCAGATCTTCCATCATTACCACATTCACATTTGCTCGAGAACTCTGCAGACACTCGTCAACATCATTCCAGAAAGACTCCTTCATTTCTTCATCCGATTCACTACCAGGCTCATCTGCACTCATAAATTCCCACAACTCACGTCCAAATTTCGCTTTCACCCACGTCAGTTTCGATGACACCTTCCATTTGATCACACACTGCTGCACTTCTGGGCTCACTATCATGGCCACATCTTCTCTCACTCTTCCTCTACCAACACCTGAAATCCTTCCAGCCACACTTCCAAACTTATTTTCACCTTTCTCTTTCATCTCTCTTTCACTCAAAGCTGACACATCCAACTTTCGTCTCACAAACATTCTCCCAATCTCCTCCATTTTCAACTGAATTGTACCACATCCACGCACATTCGTAGACCCAGTCTTCAGGGTACGGGGATAACTTAGTCCCCCCCCTCTCTTTCTATGCCCTGTCTCATTGTAGGAGCTAAAAATCCAGAGGAGGGGGTCCTTAGTCCCCTCACCCCGTCCCTTTTAGTCGCCTTTTATGACACGCAGGGAATACGATGGCAGAATTTTTCCTAACACAACCTGGTTGCAGAGTGGTGCTACCATCCCATCGTGCGGCCAGATTGTGTCCTCTATGCCACAGGGACGGACACAATCATGAATACTGATAAAGAAACGGGGAGAATGCCAACAGTCTGCCACTAGAGGGCAGGTTAATCGCACACGTCCACCTCCCCCTCACCACACACACAGAAACACTCTCCTTTCCCCCACCAAAGCACTGATTTGCAAAGTGGATGAAGTGGAGATTAAAACTTCTCTCTCTCTCTCTCTCTCTCTCTCTCTCTCTCTCTCTCTCTCTCTCTCTCTCTCTCTCTCATATAAATAGTTTCATTTAGCCTATTAGGTTTATTATTATGTGTATAGATGCACCCTCACTTCCATGTGAAGAATTATTTTGAAGTTTAAGCAGGATTCTGTAAAATAACCCAAGTATACCACATATATTCAAATATTTGTCCACCGTCTTCTAAACGATGTGCTAAAATCCAAGTAAGAGAGATATATATGGTTACTAGTGATACAAGTCCATCTCCTGCCATGTTATCTGGGGAGCCACATATCTACCTAACCACTCATCCACCTACTCACTCACCCCACCAAGCATAACTCCACCTTGGCCGCTTTTTTTTCTTTCTTTGGCAGCACTCATTCATTCAGTCCTATTGGCAACATTAAAGTGAATTCAGTGTGAATGGTTCGGCAACGTCACACCTTTGCTTGTGAATAGCTGAAACAGTTGGAAATTGATCTTCCATAAGGTCTTCCTCATAAGGTTTTCAGTAACCACAGCTTGTTAAAGGTTTTCAGTAAATGTAGCTCAGTAACCGTTGAGAATTTAAGCCATGTAGATAAACATTTATACCTTCCACCTAACAGAGTCAGAGGAGGCTGTTGTTATCACTGGGACCCAAAAGTGTTCGGCGGCAGGGCAGTTTCCGGGTGTCAAGATTTTGTTTCTGAGTCAGAACTCAGAAAGTATTCATTACAGAGTCATGAAATTTCACATAGTTATGTGTCTTATAGTGAACTGGTGCCTTTTGTTAAGCAGAATGCTGTGTCTTAGCTTTTTTTTTTTTTTTAATAATGAAAAAGTAACAAAAATCATTTTTCCATGGATTTCAATGCGACCTGCACAAGGAATCTGATGGGCCCACGTTATGTGTTCTCAAGGCGTTGTCCTTACGCCCACCTTTAAAAGAAAAGATTGGAGAGGGGGGTAAGGGCCGTTATGTGCTTCGCTAGGTGTGCAGGGAGGTGGGGGGGGAGTATGTGCTTAGTCAGCTAGAGAGTTGCAAAAGTGTAGTGTTGCCCATGTTTAACTTATAATTACTTCATATAATATTTCCCAACTTTATGCCCTCCTTCCAAAATACCCTGTATATACTCGTATTTTGTTGGTCTTACACCTGCCAGAGGAGTATAATCAATTTAGAACTTCCTACTAGACAAGTTAGTGAGGGTTATGTCCAACTTATCGAGTTGAATGGTCTCTTTAAGGTAAATGAAGGTGTTGGAGAGGGATGCCTTTATGTAGGGGCATCTGTATAACTGAGCTGCTCCACTGTCCGGTTATGTAAACGTTTCGCGGCTCCCTCCCAATCCCTTGAAAGGAAGAAAGTTAGCTGCAGGAAAAGATACTCTTAAACCTGCAGTCCACTGGTCTCACATTTCAGATGAACCTGGTGCCACGTCTAATTCAAGGTGAATAAATTTGCCTTTATAAATAATACATACAGAAAAGTACGTCATCACATCAGGATGAAGACTTAATATTTATGCCTACCGACTCCACGATGGTTATTAAGGAAGACAATTAATGCTTTACTAAATTTAAAACTTCGATTATACTCTGTTTGTTACTGGCCACTGCCTGGCCACTAGTCTGGGGTTTGGCCAGTTGAAGTTACCACGTGAAGACAGAGAGTCAAGTTACCTTCACAAATGACTCAACTGCAACCCGGTTTGGAGCACGGCGTATCAGCAATAATAAGGATCAACTTATGTCGAATTACAGGGAGAGAAAGCAGGTGGAGCCGAACCCAAGCAATGAGGACCGCCCATCTAGAATGCAGTAATCAGTTCCAGCTGAAAAACCTGATGGTACCACCCTCTTTAAGGACCATTGGAAACATAATGTTGCTGCTCCGATAGGTCAGTGAAAGAAAAGAGGCATGGCTACTGGGATAGATGAACACTGGCTCGACGCTGAAGAGCGCCTGACTTTCGATTCCAGCCTCCTCTAAATCCCTCTCTTAGTTGATGATTTAGTGTAAGACATACTGCAAGAATCGAGTCGTTAGTTTTTGTAAGAATTTATGATCAACCTGTACACAGCAGCCTAGTAATATAACTGTTCCCATTTAGGAAACTATTATCTGAAGTGTCAATGGATCTTACCTGAGTAGGTTTGTAAATGATTCTGATTAATTCAGAAGTGTCCCACGGTGCACCTTTTATTATGAAAAAGAACTTAATTCTTTTTTTGTGTTGTATAGAGACAGCTTTGCTGTCGGGCCCTGCTGCGGATGTCACTGACTGCACTGCGTAGTTGACCCTCGTGCGGTGTGGTGCAGTGAGGATTGACAGATCCTCACCGCCTTCTCCCCTTTGGGGCTGAGATGCGAAGGAATGTGTATGAGTGGATGAGTAAATTTGTAATGTGTTGACCTGTCTCGGCTACCTCCCTTTTCATGGGGGAAGCAGCCTAGGTATATAAATAGATAGATAGAGATTTTTGTAAGTAAAGTATCGTATATTTGTTTAATTTTCATTGCCTTTGGTTTGGCCATCAGAGCCAGAAATGTCCTTGCACAGTTCGTAGCAGAATTAAAACGGCAACCTCTGCCAGGATAGCCTAATGATTTTGGTCTGAACCTAATCACATAATTCAAGCGCTGCCTTCTTCTGAAGGCGTCTTATCGCCACAAACACTGATCACCTGGGAATGGTTGGGGAAGAAGCTGGGAATGGTTGGGGAAGAAGCTCGGAATGGTTGGGGAAGCAGCAGGCAGTGGTTGGGGAAGAAGCTGCGAATGGTTGAGGAAGAAGCTGGCAATAGTTGGGGAAGAAGCTGGGAATGGTTGGGGAAGAAGCTTGGAATGGTTGAGGAAGAAGCTGGCAATGGTTAGGGAAGAAGCTGGCAGTGGTTGGGGAAGAAGCTGGGAATGGTTGGGAAAGAAGCTGGCTGTGGTTGGGGAAGAAGCTGGCAATGGTTGGGGAAGATGGGAATGGTTGAGGAAGAAGCTGGAAAAAGCTGGGGAAGAAGCTGGGAATGGTTAGGGAAAAGGCTGGGAAATAGAAACGGTAATAGTGAGAAGTATTTGAATGATAAATGGAAGCACCACACATCAGTTATGTTGACAGACTGATCAGCTGACGGCGGGAAGGGGGAGTGACGCCATCGCTCATAAGTGTGCATCTTTTCTTCACCTCCCAGCCCGCCTGTGGTGAGATATTGTTTTCTATGGATACTGAAATAAAGGTCCGTCTAGATGGCAACACTCCCACCAGTGCCTGAAGCGTCTTATGATCTTCCTTCAGAGGTCACCGAGATAGAAATTTAATAAATATTTTCTCCGATCAGCGTTTGTGGCGATAAGATGCCTTCGGAAGGCGGCCCCAGAATTATCTATCATGATGTTTACGAATTTTGGTGATGTTAGAGCATGTTTACAAACTGATCCTCGACAATATGAAACAGAAAATCTTGCAAAACTTAAGCTTAAGCCGACTACTCAGGCTTTATGAGAGAAACTTCTCAGTAATAATAAACATTACTTAGTTTGATTCAGGACACAGTGTTTAGAGTGAGTGAAGATGCTGAACCTGATAAAACCACAACTGGTCATGATCTCTGGGAACATGTGCCATCTGCTCACAGTGTTGATAATGTTCAGCATCTTAAGCTTTTGTACAGACAGCCACCTATTCACAGTCATACTACTCAGAAATAGATGTTAATACCTTAATTACTAAAATCAGTGAACAACTTGAAATAGCCAAATTTCAGTTACGAATGAGACAACTTCAAGCACGAAAAAAAAAAAAAAAACTAATTCATGAGTGGCACACTGAGGCGGCTTTGCGGTTCACCTAGTCCTTGTGGTGCCTCTTTATGTAACTCTTTAGATGCTGCCGGAAATATTTATATAGTACTTTCCTTAAGGCATAAGATGTCACTACATATTTCCAAATGTTTGAGGTGGCAGCTCGTGTTTCCTGGCCTAGTAACTCTTGGTCGATATTACTTCAGAGTGCACTTTAGTGTACAGAACAGCAGGCCTATTGTTTTATCAGTTGACCTGTGTGCTGATTATGAAGTGGTAAAGGATGCAATTTGCAGTAGTTTGGAATCCATAAAAAAAAAAAAACACTATGAAAGCAATGTAAAATACAAGCGCGTACGAGCTTCCCACTAGCGCGCTAATTCCCCACTTGTATTCTATCATTTCTTACCCATATACACACTCACACTTTATTATTTCTAGTACTTTATTAAACTTTTATATATCTACAGTCCTTTACCGCTTCCCACACGATGTTTAGTAGGGGTAGAGGCCACAGGGCCTTTTATAATAGGCGCAAAAGCGGCAGAAATGGAGGACCGTCATTTCACCGTGAAGGACGAGAGCCTACGGACTGTATCTCGGTAGCAAGAGTTGCAAATGTCAGCTGCTAATGTATATGCTAAGAAATAAGTCGTAGGAAATTTAGACAATTCATAATAAATTAGGTAGTTCCAGGTGAATATAAATATCACTCAGGCTTCTCCCTTCCTTTTTTATATACATTTATATTTCGAGAGTAGCTCATACGGCATATTTCAAGGGGAAAAAAAGCAGGGGAAATTAGCGAACGAGTGCAGGTTGGATGTTGCCGT
>JAGKTI010015404.1:0-20564 GCA_018397915.1 Birgus latro | reverse complement strand
TATTAAAAAAAAAAAAAAAGCTAAACTTAACAAGTATTTTCGGAAGATTTTTTTTTTACACCATAAATAATGTTTGCAGGGCAGGCAAAGACTGTTTCCGTCTCCTAAATAAACGTTGCAAGACCCAGGGAGTTTTGTCCGAAACTTAAAGAAAGCGAGTCATCACTTCTTTGGGCGATTGTACGGTACTGAATATGGACGGTAGGTGTTAACACCGAGGTGGTGACATGTAGAGGTGTATGGTATGTAGGAAGACTACTGGGCTGTGAAGACAATGAATGCCCAGAGTCGGACACATAAACAAAACAAAACAAAAATACTCATCGCAATGGACGACCAGTGATTATCCTACTCAGAAAAGTTGAGCGCCTTGACTTCAGGCATCGGAAACGACAGTGTGATCTTTATTTTCTGAAATGTTGCGAAAAACAAAATCTAGTTCCGAATACTCTTTAATTTAAGCGCTCTAACCATCCCTTACAACACTCAAGACCATTCAGAAAATGTCAGTTCTTTTTGCGTACCAAATAAGGAACAATGAGAAATAGTTTAAACCTACCAACAGAAAAGTAAATGATTTATTGGATAAACTTAGATCAAAGGTTTTAGGGACTGACTTTAACCATCTTAAATGTCTGGCTACCTAGTAAAATTACACAGCAATATCAAGACTGATGTTTGTTAAGGTAGCTAAACTGGGTTATAATTTTCGTGCCAATCTGCCCATAGACAATGTAATTTCTAATTTCTGAAGTCGAGTTCTTTCCCTACTTTAAAGTCTAATGGCCTTCAATTCTCTATTCAGCCAAGTAAACCCAAATTTGTGAGCCATTTCCTTGAGTTCGAGAAATTACATAAGAAACTGTCATACCATGAATACTAGTATGACCCGCTGAAGAGGTGGACAGACCATTTTAAAAACTCCATCCGTCACTTAACATTTGAGTCGTTCTATTGGCAAGGTTCACATCATAGATCAGACTGCCTTAGTAATGTTGAATACCTAGTCTTTAAAAATGTTAACCTTGACTTCTATATAAATAAACGGCAAATTCTGTCTGTCCGTCCATCTGAAACCCCTCTAACTCGGGACACACTTGCTCAACATAGACATATTATACCTTTTTGGAAACAGGATGATCCCGGGATTGAAAATCTGCTCTTCATCTGGTGCTTGAACAGTTTGTGAAATTCTGTCTGTCCGTCGGTGTGTCTGAAACCCCTCTAATTCGGGACACACTTGCTCTACATAGACATATTATACCTTTTTGGAATCACGATGATCCCGGGATTGAAAATCTACCCTTCATCTGGTGCTTGAACAGTTTGTGATTTGAAGAACTCAACTCAATTGAAGTTCCACGGAGTTTCTGATCTGAAGAACTCAATTGAGAGCGCCCTCCACAGGAGCTAGCTTACTTTTAAGCTAGTCATTAATAAATCAGACCGGACAATGGGAATTGTGGTTAATTTGGATAGGAATGACTGTGTTAAAAAAATGCAAAATATTTGGGACGATGCAACTAAATTTACTAGGGAAAATGATGACATATTTAAATTAATACTAATGTCATAGGACAAGGGTATCATATTACTCACAGAGAGGTAATGGAAAAGATTTTATGTAATGAAGTTTACCCACACCTACGACCGAGTGGGTCACAGCCTGGTATAATGTACAGTATGGGCTCCCCAAAGTCCACAAGGCAGGATGTCCACAAGGACAATTTTTATCTGCCATAGGAATCTGTAATCATAATGGTACCGATCTGGAGCCCCATTTCCACTAACCAGCACACTTGCATGGATACCTTTTCTTTCGTTAAGGAAACAATAGACTTGAACAAAAGTTAAGCAAGGAAACAGAATGTATTTAGATAACTGAGAACAGTAACAGTACTGTTTAAAGAAATTACTATTATTGGGTAAATCCTTGGCCCCACTTTTAGTATATGTAAGTAATAAATTCCAAAAAAAAATCAGCATGCTACTAAATGAAAACAAGTATGGGTAAGGATGATCATGGTTTTGTGTGTGTGTGTGTGTGTGTGTGTGTGTGTGTGTGTGTGTGTGTGAGGATCCTGTAAAAATATAGGTAACAATGGCACAGCAGAATCATCATACAACACGAGATAGGTTATTCAGAACCTCATGCACAAATCAATTTCGCATTAAAACATGTAAAATAGGGGGTTAGGTTCCAGGAGCCTCATATTTTTCGTTACAAATATATTTTAAGACAGATTATTACAAATACGTCAGCCTTAAGATACTGAAGACAGTGTTTACATTGATAGTTGTATTATGACCAGTTTTGACATTAAGTCTCTACTATTGTACCATTAAGTGAGTCCACGATATTTGCATCAATATACTTTTTAAGGAGCAGGACGTAGTTTCCGGCTTCATTAGTGAACAAATGTGTAAATTACAAAATTTAGCTGTAAAAAACTGCATATTTTTATTCAAAGAGCAAGCCTATAGACAAGTAGATGGGGTTGCGATGGGAAATTCTCTTGTCCCAACATTATACAGCTTGAGCTTTCAAGAGAAGAATTGGATTAACGATTGCCAAGACGATTTAAACCATTGTTTTATCGGAGATATGTAAATGGCATCTTTTGATTTTTAAATCTTCAGATCACATACCACGACTTTTAAATTACCTCATTTCGAGACATCCCAACATAGAATTCACGCCAGAGACAGAAGGATAAACTGCCATTTTTAGATGTAGGCTAGATATCGCTGGAATAGGCACAACTTTACCACCAGTGTCTACAGGAAACCAACATTCACGGGATTATGTACGAAGTTCAGATCATTCATTCCAATAAATTATAAGTGCAATATGTTAAAAACTCTGACTAACTGAGCCTACCATATTTATATTAACCCTTGTGAATGAAAAGGTTCCTGTTGTGCGGAGTGTTTTAGTACTGACTCCTCGTTCCTTAAACACGGCACTTAGAGCGGGATCCTCTTTCTAAACCGGGCTGGGTATACCGAGGGCAACTAAGAGGAACAGGGCATAAAAACACTCAGCAACAAACATTACACGTATATTGCCTTAATTCATACAATGACACAATACTGACAGTGGCACACTTTACATAAGAAATAAATTAGTACAATGGACAGGTCTGGAGGACTCTGGGGCAGATAACATAGCTAGTGCTGCTTCTGGGGAGGGCCCGGTTGTAGGGAGGTGGCCCAGGGCGGCGACCTTCATCAGGAGGGGAACCGGCTGCCGAGAGGGCGTCCAGGGTCGTCGTCGGGAGGCAAGACAGCTACTGGGTCATCTAGAGGCCTCGTCAGGAGGCCGGCTACTGCTGGGTCATCGGGGGTCTTGACAGGAGGCCAGTCACTGCTGGGTAGTCTGGAGGGCCTTCGTCAGGAGGCCTGGCACTGCTGGATCGTCTGGGAGGGTCTGAGGGCGGCATGGTAGGGGCGCTCATCTCTAGGGGGTCCGAGGGTTGGGGCCTAAAGGCTGGGACTGAACAGGGAGAGTCTGCCAGGCAGGGTGTCGTTTGGGTGGGAAGGAGAGGTTACACCCTGTGGTCTTGGAGACTTCTCGGTTGGACCGGGGACTGCGGTTTCTCCTCGGCTGGGCCTCCGTCAGGGGTTTACTGCAGCGTTCCGTCTCGGAAGAGTCTTTCATGGTCAAAGTCTGCTGGGGGCCTGGTTGTAGGGCGTGGACCCCAAGTCTCATGGGGCCTCTCCAAATCTGCTCCAACTGCTGCTCCTCCGGTAGAGTGCTCCTGTGCAGGGAAGGGGTGAGGATACCCAAGCAGCCACAACCGGAGTTGTGCGAACAGGGGAAATCCTCAGGAAGGGAAGGCATATGGGTAGGGGGCGAGGGGTGGCATGTAGCCGTTCCCTCCCTGGCGTGGCTGGTGGCCATTGCTAGGTCCCCTAGGATGTGGAAGGCTGAGTGCCTAGTTGGCATCTCCTCCCTTGTGCGGCAGGAGGCCGTCACTGATGGTCCGTGCCCCTGGCTGGCTGTGGGTGTAATGCGGCTGGTGGCTGTTGCCTGCCCACGGATGCAGGTAGTGGCCATCACCTGAGAGCCGTGCCCTGCGAGGACTACACCCCAAGTGCAGCTGGAGGCCGTCACAGGGGTGCAGGTGCGTATGATGGCCGTCACCGAGGTGCGGCTAATGACCGTCACCGGTGTCCTTCTTCCCGGGTATGTTGCAGGGGCGCGCCTGGTGGCCATTGCCTCCTTGCTGGCGTGGTTAGTGGACATCGCTGATGTTTGAAGTCTGCTGCCAGAGGCGCAGCTGGTGGCTGTTGCTTGTCTGGGGATGCAGCTGTTGGCCATCACCCATTCCCTCTTCCCTGGAGGGTTGCTTCAAGAGCAGCTAGCGGCCGTCACCCAGTGTGAGTGAGGGAGGGAAGCAGCAGCTGGTGGCCGTCTCCTGCTGGCTATCTGGGGCTACAAGAATAGCCCCACCCTGAACCTAGTGAGAGCTAGTCCGGCTGAGGTATAGTGCGCCGTGACTGATAACTTGATGGTGAGGCACCTGAGTGCGAGAGGGACGTAGAGGCCCTTCTCGTGATCCTGCGCTCACTGCATTCACCCCTCGGTTGTCTCCTCCTAGGGTGGTCGTCGTGTCCCGGTGGGGTGTTTTGGTGGCGTACATTTCTCCACCGTCAATGGGGGACAAGTCACGTCTCCATGCTTGGAGGTGGTATGTATGGGTGGTGGTGGTCTGGTGTCGTGGTGCGAGGTGGCGGAGGAAGGAAGTCCAGTGGGGGGTGATGGCGTTGGGGTCTTGATGGTGAGAATATGTAACAAACAGTGTGGAGGACTGAGTAGATTCTTGAAGGAGGCGCAGTAGGTGGAGGGTTCCCCTTACACATAGTTTTTTCCTTGGGCGGGAGCCCAAATGATGGGGCGAATTTTCATGGCTGGTGGTGTGGTGTTGGTGGGCTCTGGCTGAATGCTTGCCACCGGCGGGGAGGCCTGGGTTTTATGCCGCTGGAGAGGGGAGGAGTCGGAGCTGTCCCTTGGGGATGGGCTTGGTGGACTTTTCCAGAGGGCTTGGTGTACGATGTATGTCACGGGGGCTGTGTTTGGTGGTGTGGGTGTTGTTGGTGTTGTTGGTGGTGAGGGTGGAGGGGTGTTGGTGTATCGGGGCGGAGGGCGAGAGACTCACCCTGATCTGGTGACGGTTGTTGTGAGTGTGGGGGTTGGTGATGAGTGATGTGGAAGGTCGTGAGGTGCAGTGGTGGTGCGTGTTGGTGGTGGTGGTGGTGGTGGCGTGCATGTTGTAGGTGGTGAGGCAGTGCGGGTTGCCAGGGATGGTACAGGTGCTCTAAGTGGCTGGTTGGCAGGTGTAAGGTGTGTGTTGGGTGGCTGGTTGGTAGGTGCGGGGTGTGCGGGGCATGATGGTGTGGCTAAGGGTGGTGGGAGACTTGCTTGGTGGTGGTGAGGTGAGATGACAGCAGGGGTGGGGAAGGCAGGTGCAGAGAGGGGGTAGGAATGCGGGGAGGTCACAGGGGGGGAGGAGACGGGGGAGGGCACAGAGGAGGGAGAAGGTGTGAGGTATGGAGTGTATGAGTCAGAGGGAGAGCTAGGGGTTGTGGGGGATGACGAGGTGGTGCGGCTTGTAAGTACAGGTGGTGAGGCGGAGGGAGGTGTGCCGGCTGCGTAGGGTCACACGTGTCTGTTGTGGTAGGTGCGGTGGGTGCAGTGATATTTTATGGTAACTTGGTAGGGGTTTGGGATGTGGCTGACTGTGTATGGCCCCATGAAATGAGGGGCTAGCTTGTTGGGGGTGCGAAGTTGAGCCACCACTACTAGACCTCCTGGTTTGTAGGGATTAGAGGGGATGGTGTCTGGCTGTAGGTCTTGTTGTTTCTGGAGGTTGTGCAGTCTTCTCTTGAGATGGTGTAGGGGGTCGGATGTCGGGGACATGGTGGGGGGCTCGAGGTGACGTTGTAGGGGAAGGAGGAGATGGGCCTCTCCAAAAACACATTCGTGGGGGGATATACCGTCATCTTGGGGACAAGAATGCATTCCCCACTGATCTTCACGTGGGTGGACCAGTCTTCATTTTTCGTTTCTTCTGTGCGAGTTCGCATGCAATGACTTCTCTTGCATATTCCGTTTCCCTGTGGCAAGTAAGGGGAGGAGTGGGAGATCTGGTATCCAAACAAGGTGGTGAGTTCTTTCCACACCTAATTGGTGAACTCCAGCACGTTGTCAGAATGCAGCACCTAGGGAATCCCGAAATATGGGAAGACGTGGCGGACGAGGGCTGCTGCTACCGCCACGGCGTGGTGTTCTTTGGCCGGGCAAGCGATGAGGAACCTAGAATAGGTATCCACAAATGTGATTATGTACTAGTAGCCAGCTTTAGGAGGTAAGGGGCCGACTATGTCCACAGCTAGTAGTTGCCAGGGCTTGTGTGTTGTAATTTTTCCCATAGGGCCGGGAGTGTGGAGTGATGTATTTGCCTAGGGCACAGGCCCGGCAGGCTTGGACCACTTGGAGGGAGCCGGGGTCCAGTAAACGTCCCGAAACACCTGTAGTAGCCTTTTGGTGCCCAGATGTATGCCGTTGTTGGAGTGGAGATGGGTTATGGTGTCCAGGGCGGTTTTGGGGTTGTGCACAATGTGACCTGTGGGGGTGAATAGATGGTCGCCTTGCTGATGGAGATTGGCGAAGATTTGGGGGGGGGGCATCCAGTCGGGGCGGTCTTGGTTACGCCATTGTTGTACGAGATCCGGCTCCTTATGGTTGGAATGCACCGACAGCCGGGACAAGGCGTCTGCATTGGTGTGGAGTTTGTCGGCACAGTAGGAGATCTTGTACTGAAACTCCTCTAGCGTCTTCCTCCATCGGATGAGTTGCGCGTTCTGGGTGTTGGATTGGTGGAGCCATTGTAGAGACTGGTGGTCTGTAATGATGGTGACTTTCATGCCTAACAAGTAGGCCCGGATGTGCTAGAGTGCCCAGACTATGCTGAGGCATTCCCGCTTAGTAGCAGCGTAATTTTTTTCGGCCTGGATGACGGTGTGGCTGGCACACGCGATGATATGGTCACGTCCCTCCTGGACCTGGGCAAGGATGGAGCCTATCACTACTAAGGAAACATCCGTGTACAGGTGGAAGGGCATGGTGTAATCGGGGAAGGCAACAATGAGGGTGGAGATAAGGTGATCTTTTAGGGTGTTGAAGGTGGAGATTCTTTCCTCCGTCCATGCAAAGGGCTCGCCCATCCTTGTTAGATCATGGAGGGGCTTGGTGATGTTGGCGAAACCCTTTACGAATCGCATGTAGTAGGAGGTGAGCCCCAAGAAAGCTCGGACTTCATGGACGTCTCTGGGTAGTGGAAGGTCCACGATGGCGCAGAGCTTATTCCTTGGCGACTATATGCCCTAGGAAGGTAACGGAATGCGCCGCCAGGATGCATTTGGAGGATTGGAGTTTTAGCACAGCACAGCCTGTCGGATATGTAAGAAGACCTGCTTGAGGTGGCGGAGGTGGTCCTCCCAGGTCTTGCTGCTAAAAACGATGATGTCATCTAAGCAGGCGAGGCATGTCTCCCAGGTGAGACCCCTGAGTACAGACTCCATGAGGCAGGAGAAGGTGGCAGGGACATTACAGAGTCCGAATGGGAGAACTTTAAATTCATAATGCTTTCTGTTGCTAGTGGAGAAAGCTGTTTTCCCTCGATCATTTGGGTGGACCGGGACCCGCCAATATCCTGATTGGAGGTCTAGGGTGGAGAACCATGATGCCCCGTGAAGGGAGTCGAGGGAGTCGTCGATCTGTGGAAGTGGTGTGGCGTCCTTGGTGGTGACATCATTGAGTCGTCGGTAATCCACACAGAACTTCATAGTCTCGTCTTTGACTAAACGAAGTCTTAGTCTTTTGACTAAAACGAAGGGGAAAGACCACGGGCTGGTGGAGCGTGAGATGATGCCGGCAACTAATATGTCCTGGACCTGCCAGTTCTCCTCAGCTCGTTGCTTAGGATTTTTTTGCCTTGATGGTTGGCGAATGGGTGGTCCTTCTGGTTAGATCTCGTGGGTCAGGACGGTTGTGTAGCCAATGTTTGTTGGTCCTGCCATGAATAGGTCCTGAAAGTCCAGGAGTAGGTGGCAAAGGCTGTCTGCTTGGTGAAGTGATAGGTGAGGGGGCAGGGGGGGTAGTGATGGGGGGAGCACGGATGTGTGCAGGGCTCAGTCTCTTCCATTTCTCCTACTCCTAACCGTCTCGGCAGAGTGAGGGGGGTGGTTGAGACATTTGCGATGCGCACCGCGTCGTGGTGGTGGGGGAGGAAGGTTGGGGAGATTAAGCAGGAAGAAAGGGTTCCGGGGGGCAGGGATGGGGAGAATGGGTTGGAGGTCTCGGTGGGTCTATTTAACCATAGCCAGGCCTCGTGGTGAGGGGGAACGGTGAGGATGGAGACGGTGGTAGCGGGGAAGGTGGAGTGGGGGGGAGGAGAGGGGCGGGGGGAGCTAGGGGTCGGGGTGGGGTGGGGGGGCGTACGTGCAGAGGAGCTGGGGGCTGGAGTCCGGAGGATGATGAAACTGTAGGCGACGTTCAGAGCAGTCTATGTTGGCTCATAGTTTATGAAGGAGGTCCAGCTCCAGGCATCCATTGTAGGCACAGCAGAATGAGTAAAAAATGATGAATTGGTGGAGTGCGGAGACCTGCTGGTGGGTGTCTGCACGTAGGGCCCAGGTCTCCCTGCATATGGGCAGGGGGCCATCTCCAGTGGCCACAAGGTGAGCTGAGGTGGGGAAAAGCGGGCCGAAGGTGGGGCGGTGACGGGAGTAAAAGTGGGTGTAGAGGCAGAATCTGGCTGGTCCCTTGTTGACCAAAACCCTAGCCTTCACCCCATTCAGTCTCATCTTGTTATAGACTGGGGGACGGTATTTCTGTGAGGTGGCCCCCACAACCATGGGGAGGTGCGGGGGCGGGCCTAAAAATCCAGCTGCTGGGGCGTATCGTCATCCTCGGGTTCCGTGTCCCCGGGGTTGGTGCGGGTGGCTGTTGAGGCTTCATCCTTGGTGCCCTTGCGCCCAGAGATGAGACCTTACGACGCCCCTGATTGGTTGTTCTGCGTCGGGCAGCCTTGAGCTGCTCCCGAATGTCGTGGAGGGGGCATTTGTTGCTGTAAGCTGTGAATTCCCACTGGTTGATGGAAATCAAGTTGCTTTCTCTGGTGTCGGGGTGCTTGCGTGAGGGGCGAGCCCTGGGAATAGTGGGTACTGTTGAAGGACTTGGCTGGACTGGGGGTGCCTGGGGGTTGCGTGGCGGCGCTGCTTTTAGTGTGGGGAATTTACTCACAGCGCCAATCTGTTGTGGGGTGGTACGGGCGGCCAGGAGGCGACGTGCTAGCTGGATATCTTTGTCTAGGTCTCCCGTGGGGTCATGTATGGTGAAGTGCTCCCTGATAGCACTGGGGAGGATCCTGATCAGGGTGTTGAAGACACATTGCTCCCGAATTTCTTTACTGTGCTCCAGGTATGCAGCGGTGACGAGTCGCCTGGCCTGGACAAGTGAGTCGTCGAGGTTTCTGTCGTAGGTTAGGGAATCTAGTAGTGATAGTGACACAACTTTCCCTAATGAGGGGGTGACTGCTTGGGTCATTAGTTGAGTAAAATCCGCCCATGTTAGCTCCGGGATGATTTTTGGTGCAATAGTGGCTACTGCTTTGCCCAGCAGAGGCAGGATTACTGCTATTCTTTGTCTGTCTGTCTCGAACCCTATGTCCATAATTGATTTAACTATTTCTAGGTAAGTGTGGATGTCGTATTGGTCAGGGTCGAATTTAGGTATTTTAACGTGGGGTTTTGTCGCCATTTTGCTGAGATTTCCCTTGTTCCTTGTTGCCACCCACCAGGTCAAGAACCACCGCTAGCCACCTGTGTTGTGTGGCATGTTTTAGGACCGACTCCTTGTTCCTCAAACACGGCACTTAGAGCGGGGTTCTCTTTCTAGACCGGGCTGGGTATACTGAGGGCAACTAAGAGGAACAGGGCATAAAAACACTCAGCAACAAAGCTTACACATATATTACCTTAATTCTTACAATGACACAATAATGACAGTGGCATACTTTACACAAGAAATAAATTAGTACAATGGACAGGGTCGGAGGAATCTGGGGCAGGTAATGTAGCCTGTGCTGCTTCTGGGGAGGGCCCGGTTGTAGGGAGGCGGCCCAGGGCGGTGGCCTTCGTCAAGAGGGGAACCAGCTGCCGTGAGGGCGTCCAGGGTCGTCGTCGGGAGGCTGGACAGCCACTGGGTTATCTAGGGGCCTCGTCAGGAGGCCGGCTACTGCTGGATCATCGTGGGCCTCGATAGGAGGCCAGTCACTGCTGGGTCGTCTGGGGGGCCTTCATCAGGAGGCCCGGCACTGCTGGATCGTCCGTGAGGGTCTGAGGGCACAGTGGTAGGGCGCCCGTCTCTAGGGAGCCCGAGAGTTGGGGCCTAAAGGCAGGACCCATACAGGGGAGGCGGTGGCTCAATTGGTAGAAGGTGGCCTGCAGTCCTAACGGACCCAGGTGCAAATCCCCGCTGGGGCAAAGAACAGTTGATGGATTTGAATTTCATTAAAACAGGCTTTACTGATCTACCAGATGACCCGCTGACATGTCGTAAAGATACCCGCACTAATACCAATACACCAGTCCTGTATGTGACAGCTCTAGCATGTATTCAATATGGACGGTGGGTGTTAGTGCCGAAGTGGTGACATGTAGAGGTGTATAGTATGTAGGAGGACTGTTGGGCCTTGATGGTAGGCTATGAGTCAGAGTCAGACACACACAAAAAAAAAGGGGGGGGAGAGTAAGCATACCTGTCGGTGCCCACTCTGCCAGGTGGGGCATCGTCGGGCTGGGAAGGAGAGGTTACGCCCTGGGGTCTTCGGGACATCTCGGCTGGACCGGGGACTGCAGTCTCTCCTCAGCTGGGCCTCCGTCAGGGGTTTACTGCGGCATCCCGTCTTAGAAGAGTCCATCAGGGTCGAAGTCTGCTGGGGGCCTGGTTGTAGGGCGTGGACCCTGGGTCTCAGGGGGCCTCTCCAAATCTGCTCCAACTGCTGTTCCTTCGGTAGAGTGCTCCTGTGTAGGGAAGGGACGAGGACACCCGAGCAGCCACGACCGGAGTTGGGTGAACAGGGGAAACCCTCAGGAGGAGAAAGCACTGGGGTAGGGGGCAAGGGGCAGCATGCAGCCGTTTCCTCCCTGGCGTGGCTGGTGGCCGTTGCTAGGTCCCCTAGGACACGGAAGGCTGAGTGGCTAGTGGCCGTCTCCTCCCTTGTGCGGCAGGAGGCTATCACTGAGGGTCCGTGCCCCAGGCTGGCTGTGGGTGTAACGCGGCTGGTGACCGTCGCCCGCCCATGGGTGTGGCTAGTGGCCGTCACCTGAGAGCCATGCCCCACGAGGACTATACCCTGAGTGCGGCTGGAGGCCGTCATGGGGGTGCTGGTGCGGCTAATGGCCGTCACTGAGGTGCGGCTGATGGCCATCATCGGTGTTCTTCTTCCCGGGTGTGATGGGGGCTCGTGGTTGGTGGCTGTTGCCTCCTTGCGTGCACGGCTAGTGGTCATCACCGATATTGGGAGTCTACTGCCGGAGGCACGGCTGGTGGCTATCACTTGTCTGGGGGTGCAGCTGTTGGCTGTCACCAATTCTCTTTTCCGTGCAGGGTTGCTTCGAGAGCGGCTAGTGGCCGTCTCTCCCCATGCACGGCTGGTGGCCGTTGCCTGGTGTGAGTGAGGGAGGGAAGCAGCGACTGAGAGGCTGGTGGCCGTCTCCTGCTGGCTATCTGGAGCTACAAGAATAGCCCCACCCTGAACCTGGCGAGAGCTAGTCTGGCTGAGATATAGTGCGCCATGACTGATATCTTGGTGGTGAGGCACCTGAGCACGAGAGGGGCTTAGGGGATAGGCACCTGTGGGCTCTTCTCGGGCTGAGCCCATGCTCACTGTGTTCACCCCTCGGTTGTCTCCTCCTAGGGTAGTCATCGTGTCCTGGTGGGGCATTTTGGTGGCTTACACTTCAGTTCCAACTGTCCCGAGCCACACCCTTTACTTTACGCTCGTTTGCAGAGGTAAACATAATTTTCACCTGAGAATCAAGCTACGTAAACAACTCAGACACACATTACCACAAATAGCTTTGAGAGTCATTTTTAGCACTGGAAATATAAGCACCCTCTTGAAAATCAAAGACAAGGTACCTGTACACTTAAAAGTCCTCTGTTTACAGATTTGGCCAGAGCATTAGCTCTAATCCGAAGGGACCCTGGAAATAAATTCGAGAAAGATGATTTCTTTCAGGAAAGCTACTTGGAAGCATGCTAAGTCGATATCCACAAACATTCTAAATATTTCCACATGAGCTAGCCGTGTGTAGGGTTGCCATATCTGAGCAGCAAAAATACAGGATGTCTCCGCTGAAACCCATGTCCCCAACCCCCCCCCAAAACACACTTTGGGGCTTTGACGTTATGAAAAAATAATATATATTAATTTATTATTTTTTTTTCTATCTATCTATATATATATATATATATATATATATATATTGTTAAGCTGCGGGATTTGGTAGTTAGGTAGTCTCGAAGCTTTTCGCTGATTCCCTATGTTTACGGTAACTAGACCCTGTAAAAGTCAAAGTTGCCAGTTTACCTGCTGTTTAGCGTAGGTATTTCGTAAGTTACGCATTAATTTTTGTGTTCATTTTCTCTTTAATGTTTTATTCATGTGATTGTTAAATTATGTAATTCAGTTTAAGTTTGAATGGTGAATAATTTACAGTGTTATGTAATGTAAGAAAATCATTTCATGTTTTGGATACCTCCGAGTTGGCAACTGTTGTTCTCGTGGAATGTAGAAAACTCCAAACTATAGGAAGCTTATATAAGGATGGGGACGGGACTAGTTCAAGTTTAGTCGGGTTTCAGTTCAGTTTGAGTGAGGTTTAGTCTGTTTTCAGGTCAGTTTGACTGAAGTGCAGTGTCAGTGAAGTTGGTATATTTTCGGTACTTGTGAAGGCAGTGGAGAGTTACTGAAGTTTGTGTATCACTGGAACTTGTGAAAATAGTGAAGTGTTGTCAAGCATTAAGTGTAACTGCAGATAGTAAAGTTTGTGTACGTCCAGTGCTTGTGAGAATAGTGAAGTGAAGTTGGAAAGCATTAAGTGGAATTATCTGGAAAATAAAGACAGTGAACTTTAAGAAGCCAGTGTTTATTTTCGCCTCAGCTGATTTTGTGTTCTGTACACCGAAAGGCTGACCACAGGAAGAACAGCTCACTGGGCAACGTTCTTCCCGTACTGTACTACTGCTGTTGGAGCCTGTGGCAGTGTGGGATGCAGATGTTACACTGGTGTCAGGAGTGGGATAATTTAAGTGCTGCAGTGAGTTTAACCTTCGACATGGAAGCCTAACGTGTGAAGACAAGGTCTGGAGCTGGGCAGGATGAGGAAATTTCCCTGGAGACAACAGTTACTGAACAACTTCTAAATAAAACATTTTTTTTTAGTATCATTACTAGTTTTGGTCACAATTATAGCATGGGGACTCAGTATCTTCTCCATCAGGTGGGCATGAATTAGCACGAGATGGGCCAATACATGAGGAACGCAGGTGTACAGTAGAGCCCTGCTTTCCGACATTTGCATCTTATGCGACACATTTGTTTACACCCACATGACACAATGAGAACATGCTCTGTTGCTATTGGTCTGTCAGTCAAAATGGGATTGAGCATTGCACCCTGAAGCTCCCAACCCCAGTCAGTATGATTTAAATTCTCAACATTGCCCAATCACTCCTGAACTGCGAAGTAGGCTCGATATGAGTGGTACTTTGCAGCTGCGGATGTGGAAGGCAGGCTCTGCAGCTGGAAGCTGATGGAAGCTTTGCTCATCCTCTGCATATATTGCACAATTTGAGCTTATCAAGTGTTGTACATATTGGATTGGCATTATATAACTTCAGTAAGAATATTTCTCCCACCCTGGCTACTCCTTCATGGCTGGCATCGCTCTTTTCAAACACATTCAACGTCCTCCAATTCTCGTTTTCCAAGGCTGTCATGGCCTTCATTTTACCACTGCCATATAAGGCAGAGACCGTGTCACATCTGGTGATAGCGTGTGCTATCACTATGTGTTGTCGGGTGTGTGGATGCATTGCTTGCTGGATGCTGTGTATGCTATATACAAAGTCTCTTGCATACTTCATAGATAACGTCTGTTGTGGCCCTGTCAACCAACATGACACGCACATCTGTATCCTTGCCACAAATGCAACAGGTCGTGTGATATTCTCAGCAAATGCCAATGCCGTGCTACTCATTAAGTAGCCAGCATCAGCCTGACTTTGACAGCAAGCAGTGCCTTCAGATGTAAGCCGGTTCTTCAGCCTGCTGATTAACCATGACTTGTTACAGTTTACTAAAATGGAACTTTGATTCCCCGTGACTGATGTGTTGAAATCAAACACTATGTTTGCAGGGACATTTGGATCAGTGTGGCAGCTCTGTTCAGCTACCTTGGTTGACAGGGCAAGATTTTTGTAGCCATCAAAACAGACATTGTATTCTTTGCCATAATTATTGATAACGTGATTCACATAGCTGACACACACATCACCATGCGTGCAGTTCACAGGCTATGTCACAGTTTGCAGTAAAAGTCCTCCATCCACCGCATAGTATGGGTTCTTAAGATCTTCAGTGGATATTGGGATCACTGGAGCTTTCAGCACCTTGGCAAACCACTTTTGTTATTTTTGCTCATTGTCCCCTTGTAAAATAGTGCTGGTGACTGTTTGCTAAACTCATGTTTAAGGTGATTCTCCATATCTGGCCGGTTCTTTATCACACATGTGACCCACATGAAGAGAAGTGTGGGGTCGACCTCAACGTCTTTGCCACGGAGAGTGGCAATACAACCTTGTCCATCATTTTGATCTTAACATCAACGTAGTTCAGGCCAGTGATACGTGCAGCTGCCTCCTGGGCTGATTAGACTGCACAGTTTGCATTGGCACAAATAGGTGCCACGACTCCTGTATCAATGCAGACCAGTCTCTCGCGGCATTCACCTGTGTAGGCAAATGGCAAATGGTGTGATAAGTAATTCCGAAAGGCACACGCAGTTGTGGATTCCCGGAGGCCTGTGTGTTGGTCAACTGTCTGAGAAGTTCTGACACCATTGTTTTCTGTTGTCCATGCCAGAAAATTTTGGATATTTAGATGTGTCATACATGATGGTTCTCATATGGTCATCAATAAGTGATGTAGCCATGTCTACAACATCCTCAGTATCCTCTTACCACCATCTAGAAACAGGGCCGTAATTTCTGGCGGGGCTAGGGGGGCTACAGCCCCCCAGTGTTTTCTGTACAGTAATGACAAAACTTCAGCTAAGACTAAGAGTTCAGTAACAACTCATGAAATTGATCAAATTTGCAAGTCAAATATTATACTTTATGTCGAATGATATCATAAATCATGTTGGCACAGCTATTTGAGATGCACCGTGGTAGTGTAATGATGTTTTTCAGTGTTTACGTTGTGTGGCAATGCTGTTCTTGTCACTCGCCAAGCGTTGTCGATAGCTTTCTATTGCCTTTTGGCCTGTGAGATTATTTTCTCTCTACTGTGTTTATAATTATGTTTCTGTGTTTTGTTATCGAAACTCTATCTACAGATTTAGAAACTTGAGGAGCACAATGACCCACAACCGCCTGAACCACACAGTGCGTCTGAGTGTTGATTCTAGGAGACTTGACAGTCTTGATCTGAAGGCGGTTCTGAACGAATTATTGACACGACGGAGAGAGGAAAAGACCTTTTTGCTCACGTTTGACATGTTGAATAAATGTTTATATTTTGTTCATATTGTATGTTGGAATCCGTATATTTTAAGATCAGGGTTTTCATGATGGAATGCAAATGAATGTGTGTGTGTGTGTGTGTGTGTGTGTGTGTGTGTGTGTGTGTGTGTGTGTGTGTGTGTGTGAAATAGATGTTATTTTATGGAAATGAGTGACTTCTAATAAAGAACATTTGACTTCTGAGGCTGAACTTGAAAATAAAAAGGAAAATCTTGAAGTGGTTTTGTTGAAAATTCAAACAATTCTACGCTTGTTTGATCGAATATTTATATTTTTGAACCAAACTGATCATCAACTAAATAGTAATAGTACTTAGATTGTTAGTATTTTATCATTTCCAAAGGAATAAAGGCAGGGCGGTACATTTCTACTTGAATCCTATGGCAGTTATGTAGGAACAATCTTGATAAGTGTGCAGCATACGATAACAAAAATGTAAAATGACCAAACTGTTAAATCACAGTTTTGGTTGAAAGTTCAGACTGGCAGAAAGTGAGGAAGCCTTTTCTTTGCCCAACTCCATCATTAACCATATGTGCCTCATTAAGCATCAACTTTTAGGCAGTATCTAACTGAAAAATATCGGATGGTCTGAAAAACTTAAGCATTTCAGTTTAAATTTAAGTTTGTAGTACGGAGGTATATACATTTTGTCTAGCTCCCAGAAAACCTATCGAAAATTACGGGTTTGAGAAATGTGTATATGGTGTTTTTTTTTTTCCATTGCCACATGCCATTATTATACTACTGTATCTCTGTAGTGCTCTTGTAACTTATCTTTCAAGCTCCTTGGTAGTGTCGCGTTCACCATCATCAGAGCACTTTCATATCAAAGACTCTAGTTCTGTGATGGAGAACTGATGTTCATTACT
Organism: Birgus latro; assembly: GCA_018397915.1. Lineage (NCBI taxonomy): Eukaryota > Metazoa > Arthropoda > Malacostraca > Decapoda > Coenobitidae > Birgus > Birgus latro. The sequence goes on along the minus strand of JAGKTI010015404.1, from coordinate 3,812 downwards.
CTTATCTATGAGCCCACAGAGTTTCAGGAACGCATGTTGTTTTCTGGTGTCAACTAACCCTGAAGGCCTCTCCCTTGATTTCCACTGAAGCCCTCACCCATCATGAAAACGGATTTGACAATCGTGGTGGTACTTGGCCTCAGCTGCCACAACATCAACATTTTGAATGTGTGTATATACAGACTCTCCCCAACAATCAACTCACTCCATCGCCTTGGCTGCAACAGGTGATAAGAGTTCAGTTATTATTGCTTCTTGAGTCGCCTCACGTTGGTCCTTTGGTTGTTTGGCGATCTTACTATAGTCCACATATTTCCTACAGTACAGACAGTCTTGCTTTATATTAAAAACTGTGGCCTGTGAACGGCAGGTGATTCTCTTATGCACTTGTCTGTCTGATTCTTCTGACTTCCTTTGTCGTTTTTTTTTTTTTATGTATGATGGCATGATGTAATGCTATTTGCACCATTTATGAGCCGGAACTGGCACCACTTTAGATAACAGCTTTTCATCAAGTCCATCCCTCAGATCAGCCAGATCAGCACCACTGTTCAATATGTCAGATAGGCCTCTTTCTGTGACAGTACTTCGGTCAGAGGTGATTGGCTTATAACAAAAATCACAAATATCACACTTGTTCTTGTGCTTCCATCTCTTTCCATTCACACTGTCTTCTACCTGTACTTCTGCATCTACACTTCAGTCTGTATCCAACCTGAAAAATAAAACCATCTGATGAAGTATATTCTAGTTTATAAATACATAAAATTATCAATACAGATTTCCGAATTTTTGCGTTTGTCGCACGTTTTCTGTGTATATCAGTAACATAAAAATCTTAGAATAATAGCAGAAATGGATTTATCACTCCTTAAACCCCATAGAAGGTGGTACTTTTTTTTTTTTTATGTTTTTTATGCAAGGAAGAAGGAACCTAAGGCCACGAGCCCGCAAACTGTTCCTTCCAAGAACAGAACGAAAACAATACAAAAGAGCCAAATTCAAGATCCATTCATTCCGAGATTCCTGGACACTGCGTTTGAAAGACTAGAGATCATAGGAAGTAGGAAATACAGACAGAGGAGGACAGTTCCAGAGTTGACCTGTTTCATAAATGAAGGACTGGGAATAACGATTAGCTCTTGCATTAGAGAGTTGGACAGAAAAGGGATGAGAGCTTCTTGCTAGACGGGTGCTACTTGCCCGTCTTAGAGGCGGAGGGATGCAAGCAGACAGTTCAGAGGAACAATGACCATTGAAGTAGTGATAGAAAATAGATAAAGATGCAACAGTTCAGCAAAGAGACAGAGGTTGAAGGAAGCCAGTAAGAGGAGGAGAGTTGATGAGATGAAAAGCTTTTGACTCCACCCTATTGAGAAGACCTGTATGTGGGGAGCCTCCCCACACATGAGAGTTGTATTCCACAAAGGGGCGAATAAAACTCGTGTATAAAGTCAACAACTGTGCAGGGGTAAAGATGGTTCGGAGTCGGCTTAGCACACCTAGCTCTTGGAAGCAAGCAGATTTTACAAGATATGTAATATGTTAATTCCAAGATAAATCCCGAGTGAATGAAACCCCAAGCATGTTCAAGGATGATGCAGGACTGATCTGGACATTATCAAACATTAGTGGGCACTCCTGTGGAAGATTCTGCAGGTTGATAGGTATAAGAACTGAGTCTTTGATGCATAAAAAAAAAAAAAAAAATTATTTTTACCCCAGTCGGAGATATAAGCCAAGTCAGATATTAAGCGTGCCATAGCCTCATCCCTTGTTTGTTGAAGTAACTGCTGAGATGGACGTTGCGGGAGCCGAATGGAAAGGTGAAGGGTGGAATCATCAGTGTATGAGTGGATAGGGTTAGATGTACAGCTCAGAAGGTCATTGATGAATAAAAGGAAGAGAGTTGGCGATAGGACAGAACCCTGATGAACACCACTGTTGATAGATTTAGGAGAAGAACGTTGGCCGGCTACAACAGCGGCTATAGAACGACCAGATTGGAAGCTATAGATGAAGGCACAGACAGAAGGATAGAAACCGTAAGAGGGCAGTTTGGAAATTAAAGATTTATACCAGACTTGATCGAAAGCCTTTGAGATGTCAAGTGCAATGGCAAAGCTTTCGCCAAAGTCCCGAAAGGAGGATGACCAGGAGTCTGAAAGGTAGGTGAGAAGATCGCCCGTGGAGCGTCCCTGATGAAACCCATACTGATGATCAGAAAGAAGGTTGTGATAGGAACGTAGCTTTAAAATTTTTCTGTTACGAACTGACTCAAAAACTTTTGAGACACAGGATGTTAAAGCAATGAGACGATAGTTAAAGGGTTGGGAATGGTCACCCTTCTTTGGGACTCGCTGAATGAGAGCAAACTTCCAGCAAGAAAGAAAGGTACAAGTTGACAGACAGGCAAAAGAGTTTACCTAGGCAGGGTGTAAACACAAGCACAGTTCTTGAAGACAACAGGAGGGCCTCCATCAGGTCCATATGCCTTGTTAATATTGAGGCCAGTGATAGCAGAAAATACATCAGCTGAAGAAATTTTAACATCAGCCATGAGGAAGTCAGAGGGGGGAAGTGATGGAGGAACGGCACCGAATCGTCTGAGGTGGAATTGGAGGAGAAAGTCTGAGCAAAGAGCAAAGAGATCTGCTTTATCTGTAGAAGAAAAAGCTACAGATCCATGACGGTAATAAAGAGGAGGGAAGGATGATGAGGTAAAGTTGTTAGAAAGGTTTTTGACAAGGTGCCAGAAGGAGCGAGAAGAATTCGAGTTGGAGAGTTGAAATCATTTAGCATGGATGAAATTATTTATAGCAGAGCAAAGAACAGACTTAGCATGATTCCGTGCAGAAACATAAAAAAGATGTGTTTCAGGGGTGGGTTGAATGAAACGGATGAAATTATTTTCAGCAGAGTGAAGAACAGACTTAGCACGATTCCGGGCAGAAACATTAAAAAGATGTGATTCAGGAGTGGTTTGGCTGCGGTACCTTTTATAGGCCCTCTCCTTGTTGTGGACAGCATTAGAACAAGCGTGATTAAACCAAGGCTTTCGTGCATTAGTCAAAGGATATGAGAAGGGAAAATATGCTTCCATGCCCGAGAGAATAACCTCCGTAATGCACAAGGCACACTCAGATGATTCCCGGCCATGGAAGCAATAATCATTCCAGGGAAAATCAAAGAAGTTCTGCCTGACGGCCTCCCAATCCACAGCTCCAAAGTGCCACAGTCGACTTTTCTTTGGAGGGTCCACAGGCCGTACCAGAGCGATAGGACAGGTTAAGGTAATAAGGTTGTGATCGGAGGATCCCAACGGAGAGGAAAGATTAACAGTGTAAGCACAAAGATTGGTTGAAAGGAAGAGGCCAAGTATGTTGGAGCTCTCTCCAAGGCAGTCAGAGATATGGGTAGAGTGCTGCACAAGCTGCTCTAGGTCATTAACAATAGGAAAGATGTAGGCTTGTTCACCAGGTGGATCAGTGAAGGGAGAGAGAGCCAAAGGTGGTGGTGAACATTGAAATCTCCTAGAATGGAGATTTTGGAGAAAGGAGAAATGGATAGAATGTGTTCCATCGTAGAAGTAAGATAGTCGAAGAATTTTTCATAGTTAGTAGAATTGGGGGATAAGTAAACAGGGCAGATATATTTAGTCAGAGAAACAGGAAAGCCGAAGCCAGAGAGTAGAGAATTCAGAAGAATCAAGTTCAGGAACACGAGAGCAAGATAAGTCGTTGCGTACATAAACACAGCAGCCATCTTTGGCTTTGAAATGAGTATAGAGAAAGTAGCAGGATACAGAAAAG
>JAGKTI010015403.1:0-20567 GCA_018397915.1 Birgus latro | reverse complement strand
TGGATCACTTCAAAATACACCTCCTGCACTGCTTTTGGTAATCAGAAATCACAAGACAGTAAAGAAAGGAATGTGTATGACTTGAATTTAGTTGATATTGAGGGTAATAACCATTCCGAACTTGCAGTTGAATTTATGTCTATTTGTCCTCCTTTGCGACGTCAGAGGCTGCCTGATGATGTTATGCAATCTCTTTCACAGCTACAGTTGGCCGAGAACTATGGACGTGACCGTGACCTCAGTTTTGATATGTTGGTTGGTGTTGATAATTATTGGAAATTCGTTTCGGCTGATAATGTTGTCAGATTTGATGACTTAGTGGCCCATGAATCAGTATTTGGTTGGATTTTCTCTGGTTCATGTTTGAGCGGCCATGTGGAGAGTGTATCTCATCAAATGCTATGTATCGATGCAACCAAAAATGTCATTGAGTCAGATTTACATAAGTTTTGGAGTCTTGAAAGTGTGGGTATTTATACTGAGATAGATAAACCACCTAAAGACCCTGTTTTGGACAAATTTGTGGACACAAATAACTATGTTTATGACAGGTATGAGGTTGCTTTGCCTTGGATAAGTGATGTGGTAAAATTAAGTCTACTAAATAATGAGAAACATGCTAGAAAGTGATTGTACTGAACTATAAATTTGACAAAAACCCTGATCTGAAAGAAGAATATGACAAGGTATTTAAGAGTTATGAGCAGGATAACATTATTGTTGAGGTACCTTTCTTTGAGTAAGAAAGCCCTTATCCCACTTGCTTTATGCCACATAGACCAGTAATTAGAGACAGTGTTTCCTCTAAAGTAAGGCCTGGTTTTGATGCTTCTGCAGCAGGACCTAATGGTGTTTCACTGAATGATTGTTTGGAATGTGGAACCTCATTAATTCCTGATCTTGTAGAAATTTTAATAAGATTCAGAAGATGGAATATTACCATGACAGCAGACATTACTAAAGCCATTTTGCAGATAAAAGTTCAATGGCCTGATCGAGATGTTCAACGTTTTTTTCGGCAATGTGGTGATATAGTTCGTGTGATGAGATTTGTGAGGGTGCCCTTTTGTAACACTAGTAGTCCACTTTTATTGAATGCCACTATCAAACACCATTTAGACTCTTACCATAATTCTGTTACAGTACAAGAACTAAGGAAAATTTTTATATGTTGATGATTGGCTCTCAGGAGCAGATACTGTAGAAGAAGCCTGCAAAATGTTTAGTGAAGCTAAAAGTATATTGTCGGATGCAGGCATGACTATATCCAAATGGCACACTAACAATGATTTTTTGATTAATCAGCATGAACAGTTTGAACCTGAGGTTGGTGTAACAAAATCGTTAGGAATGTACTGGAGTCCCTAAGAAGATGTGTTTTCCTTTAAGGTCTCAACTTGGATAATAAGTTTGATTTAAATTTCACTATAAGAAATGTATTAAGGTTCATTGCTAGACGTTTGATCCACTCGGCGTAATTAGTCCTTTCACTATGTATACTAAAAATTTGTTTCAAAAGATTTGGCGTCTAGGATTTGGCTGGGATGAAATTTTGCCTTATGGGTTGCAATATAAGTTTCAGTGCTGGATTAACAGTATTCAGTTAATTAAGACTTTTGAGATTGACAGATGCTATTTTCCAGGCCTATCTTTGAATTCAGCAACTGGCTTGGAAGTTCATGCTTATAGTGATTCCTCTGAGAAAGGACATGGCTCTAGTATTTACTTGCGGATTGCTAAATCAGATAATCAATTTAATGTTTGCTTTGTTATGTCTAGAGCAAAAGATGCTCCTATCAAGTGGGTTACCTTGCCACGGTTGGAATTACTTGGAGCTCTGTTAAGTGCTCGTCTTATTAACTTTGTGAAATCTGCCCTACATCTGAGTGATGATGTTAAGCTAATTTGTTGGACAGATTCCAAGATTGCTTTGTCTTGGTTTAAGGGGTATCCTGCTAAGTGGAAAGCGTTTGTTGCCAATAGAGTAACAGAAATCCAGACTTTAACATCTCCAAGTACAGTAACTGGATCCATTGCCCTGGTGCAGATAATCCTGCTGATTTGCTTACTCCAGGTGTGACTGGTGATCAACTAATTTCAATTGACTTGTGGCTTCTAGGTCCAAAATGGTTGTCTGATTCCTCAATGAACTTGTTTATTGAGAATATTGATGAGTATGAGACAAATAATATTGATTTTCCCTGTGAAGAATTCAGAGGAGAAGGCCTGGTTATGACTGTTGTTGAGGAAGCAACAGCTGCCTTTGATTTTAAGAAATGGAGTGATTTTACCAAGATCATGAATATTACTGCATGAGTTTTGAGATTCTTTAACAATTCTAAACCCAATAGTACTAAATTTTCAGGTCCTCTCACTTATAAGGAATTGAGTAAAGCAAAGGAAAAAATTTCCATCTGTGTTCAGAAAGAATTTTTTGAGCAAGAAAGAAATGCTTTGTCACTTGGTAAACCACTCCCTAGAAATTCTTCACTGAGGAACCTTGATCCATTTTTAGATTCTGATGGATTGCTCAGAATTAAAGGTAGATTACAGAATTCTGACCTAAGTTATGACAACAAACACCCAATAATTATACCAAATTGTCATGTGACAAAACTAATACTTCTGTTTCAACATAAATTTTTGAAGCATGCTGGTATTCACACACTTATGTCAACTGTTAGAAATTCTTACTGGATAATTGGATTATGAAGACTTGCTAAAAGAGTTTGCATAGAGTGTGTAGCTTGCAAAAGGTTTGCCTCAAGGCCTTGTAACAACCAGCACTCCCTTTGCCAGAATTGAGTTAAATCTACATTCTCTTTTGATATAACTGGATTAGATTTGCTGGCCCAGTATATGCAGTTGATAGTCCTTCAAATAAATTGTATATTTTAATATTTACCTGTGCTGTCACAATATCTATCTACTTAGAATTGACAGACTCACTTTCAGTACCTGATTGTCTGTTGTCCATAAGGAGATTCTTCGCAAGGTGAGGTCTCCCTTCAGCAATTTACTCTGACAATGTCAAAACCTTTATTAGTGTAGCAAGTAAGCTTCAGCAGTATTTTAGTCTATTAAGCCCTGAATGGAAATTCATCACTCCCAGGTCCCCATGGTGTGGAGGTTGGTGGAAACGGCTTGTGAGATTTGTTAAATCAGCTCTTAAAAAATCTCTTGGCACTAAATGGTTGACTAAATGTGAACTTGAGACAACTTTGGTTGAAGTAGTAGCTTGTGTCAGTTCTAGACCTCTTACATATGTCAATGAAGAACAAGATGTTGCTGACCCCTTGACACCCTCACATTTTCTGATTGGTTGAGTTGCGGGATTTCAGCCTCATGATTTTGATGAACCTTTGGATATAAGTAACAAAAATTTAAGTGAAAGAGAAATTGTTCGTAAGAGACAACTCGACGAATTTTGGAAAATGTGGAGTGATGATTACTTAAAGAATTTGCCTCATGCTGTGAAGGGATTTAAGGCTAATTGTAACCTGAAGAGAGGTTCTGTAGTTTTAATTAGGGAAAATAATGTCCCTAGAATGAATTGGCCTCTGGGCATAATTACTGATTTATTTCCTGGCAGGGATCGTGTAGTAAGATGAGTAAAGGAACAAACTGCCAAGGATATATTGTGTAGACCTGTTCAGAAGTTACATGACTTAGAGATTTTTTATGACAATTTGCGATGATTTAAATTCACCAGCTATCAAAAAAAAAACTTTGTCCAAAACAGGGATGAAAACAATGTTGAAGTGGCTAATGATGATGAAACTGAAAGCCTTGAACAGGTGAAGGTATCTTGAAGAGGGCGTATGATAAAGCCTCATACAGTACTGGATTTGTGATTTATAAACTATTGCTTTAGCCCACCGCGTCCCGACAGGGTTTTTTTACCTAGCAAACCCCCAGATCCAGAACGATTTTTGACTTTTTGTTTTTTGGCTGAAACCTTCGCTTTTGGTGAGAAACATTGAAAATTCATAGTGAAATCGCAATCCTGAGGTAAAAAAATGTTGATACAGGTGTCACTCAACCTTACATTTTCCTTCTTTTTCAGGGTACCTGGCTAAGAAAACGAAGTATGGAAGGGTTGACTAATTGAAGCCACTTTAAACTACGTATTTATTTCATTTATTTGGTACGAATTTATGTGTAGTAAAAGTCTACAATGGTTTTCACACAATAATATAGGCGTTTATAAGTATTATTCACTTACCAAAAACCCCAGTATATGGCACCTTCCTTTACGACATTACCACCTCATCACTTCTGTTTGTTTCTATACCTAGCTTCTTTTTTTCTTTGTCCTCCACCTCAGGAATCACTTTTACCCTTGAATTTCGTCATTAGAGAGACCGTGGGGCAACATATCTGTACAGCCTAGGTTATTGCTAACAGGTGAATTGCCCAGTGTGGGGGGAAGGGGGGGTTAGGAAGAGTCCGGCAGTATCCCAGCTTGACAGCAGGTAGAGGAAGGTCTCCCACATATGCCTACCAAAAATCACCTGTGAATGTTGAAAAATGTGCACACATTGGGCCTTGCAATTGCATGACATCCGGTGTACGTCGTTGCGTCTGTCCACAGAAAAAAGTAGTGAGGTACATCGTACGTTGCTGGGACTCGTCGGGTTAAGAAAGAGGATAATTTTGTAGTTTTGTGATTTGTGGAACTGAAGAATAGTTCATTTTCTTTAACAAAAAATGCTGTAGTTTTCTAATTTGCTCAACTTTGGATAGGAGCTAAAGTGCTCCTGTGGTGGGGAGCATGTTAAGAATAATATAGTATTCTGTCTTTTTTTTCTTAGTCACTGTCTAGTCATCATTAGTTTTCTGTTACTTACCAAATATCCATTTCTATTATAGGTATTATCCTAATATTTGAGATTATTAATTTCTTGTCTTTTGCTTGAGATTTTTGAGCAATTTAAGGATTGGTATAAATTTATTTGATTGTGTTGAGTCATTTGCAAGTGAGTTTAAAGTTTTAATAATAATAGTACTTATTTTCCAGAGACCGATTTATGTACTTGTTTGAACGACATGAAAAAATGCGGGATTTTGATAAGATGGCTGCCTTTGAATTCTCCTCCTCTCTGCTGTTCCCGGTTTAGATTAAGTTTGGCCACTGTTTATCCGACCTTTTCTGGTGCCCAGAACCGGGAGCCTTTAGATTACGTCTGCTGGAAGGTATTTTGCCCGGATTAGTTGGGAGAAGAATGGCGAAATCGTTGGAAGACTTGGTAAAGAGAAGGACGGTTGCCAAAGGTTGGTTGACTCGAAGCATTACTGAGTTGAGAGAGTTATTAGATGACGAGTCTACCACTCAAGAGTTATTAGTAGCAGCCGTTAGTGATTTTGATAAGCGCCTAGCAAATTTAGATGATCTTCAGGCAGCAGTGGAGTTAGAATTAGAAGGCCCTGCTGAGTTAGAGGAAGACAGAGAAAGCAGATAAAGTTAGAAGGGCAGCAAGAAAGGTTAGAGCTGAGGCTGCCAAAAGACTCAAGGATGCAACAAATGATAATAGCACTGTATCTACATCTAGTAAAGAGACGTCAAAAGTTAAATTACACAGATTAGAGCTCCCTAAATTTTCTGGTGAACTGACAGATTGGCAGTCATTTTGGGACAGATTTGAGGCTTTAGTGGACCAGAGTGAGCTGCCATTTATCAGCAAATTCAGCTATCTGCAATCATTACTTCAACGAGAAGCTCTATCAGTCATCCAGGGCATAGCACTTACCACTGCAAACTACACTGGGGCCTGTTATCTCCTCAAAGAAATATTTGGTCGGCCAGAAAGGATAATATTTGCCCATGTCCATGGTTTACTAAATGCCTCTTTAACACCCAGATTGAAGGGAACCAGTTACGTTGATTCGTTGTGGAAGCTTCAAGATCAGCTAAAGATGCATATGAGAAGTTTGGAAGGCCTCGGTATCAATGGTAACCAGTACTGTGTGTTGTTGACTCCAGTTATACTGTCTCGTCTTCCACAAGAAATACTTTTGGAATGCTCGAGGGAAAGTTCCGGACATCAAGGCGACCTGGAGTGGCTCCTCAAGTTTCTGCAGAAGGAGATCCAGCGTCATGAGAGGTCTGAAACTTTCAAGGAGCTGTCTGTGGAGAAAGGCAACCCTCAGCGAGAAGATACCGAAAGGAGGAAGATTGGTTCTGCTTCAGCCCTGCAGACCACATCCGAGGAATGTTCACCGCAATATGTGTTATGCCAGAAGCTACACAAGTCTGAGAAGTGCTGGCACATCTTGAGGTTGGACAGACATGGTCGAGAGGGGAAGGTTAGACAAGCTGATTTGTGTTTTAAGTGTCTTTCCAGGGGCTATGTTTCTAAAGGTTGTAAAGGTAAAGATAAGTGCACTCAGTGTAATGGGTCCCATAATGTTCTCGTTTGCAACAATGGTAAAACTAATTCTGAGACTCAAAATAAATCTTCACTTAAACCAAATTCTAGTCAAAAGTCAGAAGGTCAGTCTAATAATTCTGTCAGTATTGTTGAACATGTTGGTATTTTTCATGATCGAAGAATGAATAGTCTACTGTTTTGCAAACAGCCAAAGTCAAAGTTTGTTCAAGTAGTGTTAAGTCTGTTTTGGCCACTGTTATGTTTGATTTAGGAGCAGATACCACCTATGTGAGTCATATTTTTGTCAGAAGGGTGAAACCTAAATGGATCACTTTAAAATACATCTCCTACTCTGCTTTTCATAATAAGAAATCACAAGACGGTAAAGAAAGGAATTTGTATGACTTGAATTTAGTTGACATTAAAGGTAATAACCATTCTGTACTTGCAGTTGAAGTTATGTCTATTTGTCCTTCCTTGCAATGTCAGAGGCTGCCTGATGATGTTATGCAGTTTCTTTCACAGCTACAGTTGGCCGAGGATTATGGACGTGACCGTGACCTCACTTTAGATATATTGGTTGGTGTTGATAATTATTGGAAATTCGTTTCGGCTGATAATGTTGTCAGTTTTGATGACTTAGTGGCCCATGAATCAGTACTTGGTTGGATTTTGTCTGGTTCATGTTTGAGCAGCCATGTGGAGAGTGTATCTCATCAAATGCTATGTATCAATAGAACCAAAAATGTCAGTGAGTCAGATTTACATAAGTTTTGGAGTCTTGAAAGTGTGGGTATTTATACTGAGAAAGATAAATCACCTAAAGACCCTGTTTTGGACAAATTTGAGGACACATTTAAGTATGTTGATGACATGTACGAGGTTGCTTTGCCTTGGATAAGTGATGAGGTCAAATTAAGTCTACTAAATAATGAGAAACATGCTAGAAAGAGATTGTCTGTACTGAACTATAAATTTGACAAAAACCCTAATCTGAAAGAAGAACATGACAAGGTATTTAAGAGTTTTGAGCAGGATAACATTATTGTTGAGGTTCCTTTCTCTGAGTTAGAAATTCTTATCCCACTTACTATATGCCACATAGACCAGTAATTAGAGACAGTGTTTCCTCTAAAGTAAGGCCTGTTTTTGATGCTTCTGCAGCAGGACCTAATGTTGTTTCACTGAATGATTGTTTGGAATCTGGTCCCTCATTAATTCCTGATCTTGTAGAAACTTTAATAAGATTCAGACAATGGAATATTGCCATGACAGCAGACATTACTAAAGCCATTTTGCAGATAAAAGTACAACGCCCTGATCAAGATGCTCACCGTTTTTTATGGCAATGTGGTGATATAGTTTGTGTGATGAGATTTGTGAGGGTGCCCTTTGGTAACACTAGTAGTCTATTTTTATTGCATGCCACTATCAAACACCATTTAGACTCTTGCCATAATTCTATCACAGTGCAAGAACTTAAGGAAAATTTATATGTTGATGATTGGCTCTCAGGAGCAGATACTGTAGATGAAGCCTGCAAAATGTTTAGTGAAGCTAAAATTATATTGTCCGATGCAGGCATGACTTTATCCAAATGGCACACTTACATTGGTTTTTTGATTAATCAGCATGAACAGTTTGAACCTGAGGTTGGTGTAACAAAATTGTTAGAAATGTACTGGAGTCCCTCAGAAGTAGTGTTTTCCTTTGAGGGTCTCAACTTGGATAATAAGTTTGATTTAAATTTCACTAAAAGAAATGTATTAAGTTTCATTGCTAGACTGTTTGATCCTCTTGGCTTAATTAGTCCTTTCACTGTGTATGCTAGTGATTAGTTTCAACAGATTTGGCTTCTAGGACTTGGCTGTGATGAAATTTTGCCTCATGAGTGCAATATAAGTTTCATTGCTAGATTAATAGTATGGAGTTAATTAAGAATTTTAAGACTGACAGATGTTATTTTTCAGGCCTATCTTTGAATTCTGCAACTGGCTTGGAAGTTCATGCTTTTAGTGATTCCTCTGAGAAAGAATATGGCTCTTGTATTTACTTGCGGATTCCTAAATCAGATAATCAATTTAATGTTTCCATTGCTGTGTCTAGAGCAAAAGTTGCTCCTATCAAGCAGGTTACCTTGCCATGGTTGGAATTACTTGGAGCTCCTTTAAGTGCTTGTCTCATTAACTTTGTGAAATCTGCCCTACATCTGAGTGATGATGTTAAGCTAATTTGTTGGACAGATTCCAAGATTGCTTTGTCTTGGATTAAGCGGAATCCTGCTAAGTGGAAAATGTTTGTTGCCAATAGAATAACAGGAAACCAGACTTTAACCTCTCCAAGTAACTGGTTCCATTGCCCTGGTGCAGATAATCCTGCTGATTTGCTTACTCGAGGTGTAACTGGTGATCAACTAATTTCAAATGACTTGTGGCTTCAAGGTCCAAAATGGTTATCTGATTCCTCAAAGAACTTGTTTACTGAGATTATTGATGAGTATGAGCAGCACAAACTGTTGATTTGTGACATGGTGCTTAAGGAACGAGTGATGAGAAGGAGGACATATGTACCTAGGAGGAAAATATGAATGCTGGGAAACCAATCAGTAAGGGATTCCTTTTATAGTGAGATGAGGAGAGTGGTGGCTGAACAGGAAGCCGTAGATAGAGGCGTTAATGAACAGTATAGAGCCCTTAAGAACAACCTCTTGAGAGTTACCGATGCAATATGCGGTTGGACAAGAGGCCCACCAAGACATAAAGTAACTTGCTGGTGGGATGAGGGTGTAGAAGCTGTAGTTAAGGTGAATAGAAGGCTTTTCCGGGAATGGAAGAATGGTGGTAACAGGGAGGAGTACTTGCCTGCCAAGTGCAGGGCTAGAAGAGAGGTATACAGGGCGAATTCTCAATCACAGAGACTTTTACTTGATAATCTAAATCATGGAGATAGGAAAAATATGATTTTTAGGGTGGCAAATCAGGTGAAGAGGGATAATCGGGACATTGTAGGTGAGCAGTGTGTGAAGAATGATGATGGAAGGGTAGTGGTGAACAGTAAGGATATTAAATTTGCATGGAGAGAGCATTATAGCCGATTGTTGAATGAGGAGTTTGATTGGGATAGAGAAGGTTTGGAGCCCGCTTATCCAGTGTTTGGCTCTTGGCCTTTGATGCTTCTACTGTGAGTCAGGCAATAGGCAGGATTCGGATGGGGAAGGCGGCAGGTGTGTCTCGGTTGACTGCAGAAATGTTGAAGGCCTCAGGAGATACTGGGGTGAGGATAGTCACTGACCTGATAAATATGATTATATATGAGTGTGTTGTCCCAGATGATTGGCCGAAGAGTGTAATTGTAAATGTGTACAAAGAAAAGAGTGATGCCCTGGAAAGGGGAAATTACAGAGGTATAAAGCTCTTAGATCAGATAATGAAAGTAATGGAGAGAGTTCTAGAAGGTATGATTAGAGAAAGAGTGAATATCGATGAGATGCAGTTTGGGTTTATGCTAGGCAGGAGGACCACTGATGCCATATTCATTGTTCGACAGCTTCAGAAAAAATATATTGGAAAGAAAAGGGAATTGTATTTTTTTTAAAGCCTTTGACAGAGTCCCTAGAGAGGTGGTGAAGTGGGCAGTGAGAAAGCTAGGGTTGGAAGAATGGATGGTTAAGGTGGTCATGGCCATGTACATGGGTTTTCACACCCAGGTAAGAGTGAATGGAGTTTTGAGTGATGAGTTTTCCGTGAATGATGGTGTGCATCAGGGGTCAGTTTTGAGTCCCTTGTTGTTTATCATGGTGCTTGAAGCCTTCTCACGTGACTTCAGAGATGGACTCCCATGGGAAATGTTGTATGCTGATGATTTGGTGTTGATTGCAGAGAATGAAAAGGAGGCGAAGGAAAGATTTAAGAAGTGGAGAGATCGTATGGGGTACAAGGGCTTAAGGGTAAATGCAGATAAAACAAAAGTGATGATATCTAGGGTCGGTGGCGGTACAATCAGAAGGAGAGGGAGAGTGGCCATGTGCAGTTTGCCACAATGGCGTGGGAAGTAATTCCATCTTGTGTAATGTGTGTGATAAATGGGTGCACAACAGATGTAGAGGTATTAGAGGTAGACTGCAAGATGATGCTGATTTCATGTGTGCGGTGTGTTGGGGAGAGCAGGTGGAAATTGTTAGGCATAAGAGGGTTGAACCTGCAGGTGAGTCTCTTGAGTGTGTGGAGGAGTTTCGTTATTTGGGAGACATGTTATGTGCCAGAGGTGGGGCTGGAGTTAGCTCGGTTGCTAGGGTGAGAAGTGGTTGGAAGAAGTTCAGGGAGCTGTTGCCTCTCCTGACATTGAGAGGACTCTCCTTACGTGCTAAGGGGTCTTTGTATGCAGCATGTGTTAGGAGTGTGATGCTGTTTGGTAGTGAGACCTGGACAGTAAAAGAAGTGGATATTCGCAGGTTTAAATGTACAGAAATGACAATGATTATGTGGCTTTGCAGTGCGTCCCTGCGTGCAAGGCCTGGGGGGGGGGGGGCTGGGTTTACGANGAGAATGAAAAGGAGGCGGAGGAAAGATTTAAGAAGTGGAGAGATGGTATGGGGTACAAGGGCTTAAGGGTAAATGCAGATAAAACAAAAGTGATGATATCTAGGGTTGGTGGCGGTACAATCAGAGGAGAGGGAGAGTGGCCATGTGCAGTTTGCCACAAGGGTGTGGGAAGTAATTCCATCTTGTGTAGTGTTTGTGATAAGTGGGTGCACAAGAGATGTAGTGGTATTAGAGGTAGACTGCGAGATGATGCTGATTTCATGTGTGCGGCGTGTCGGGGAGAGCAGGTGGAGATTGTTAGGCGTGAGAGGGTTGAACTTGCAGGTGAGTCTCTTGAGTGTGTGGAGGAGTTTCGTTATTTGGGAGACATGTTATGTGCCGGAGGTGGGGCTGGAGTTAGCTCGGTTGCTAGGGTGAGAAGTGGTTGGAAGAAGTTCAGGGAGCTGTTGCCTCTCCTGACATTGAGAGGACTCTCCTTACGTGCTAAGGGGTCTTTGTATGCAGCATGTGTTAGGAGTGTGATGCTGTTTGGTAGTGAGACCTGGGCAGTAAAGGAAGAGGATATTCGCAGGTTTAAACGTACAGAAATGACAATGATTAGGTGGATGTGCAGTGCGTCCCTGCGTGCAAGGCCTGGGGGGGCTGGGTTTACGATGGAAGAGTTGAGAGGTAGGATGGGACTGGAGTGTATTGGTGTTGTGATGAGAACAGGATGGGGGATGATAATTGGGTACAGAGGGTGAGAGGTGCTAATATTGGGGGAGGGGTTGGGAGGGGTAGACAGAGAAAGACATGGGACAAGGTCATTGTTAAGGGACTGAACACGTAGGCTGCCAGAGATCGAGCAGCGTGGAGAGCCGCCATTAGGTGACCAAGGCCGACGCATGCAAGCATGTTGGAGCCTTCAAAAACGAAACGAAACAAAACGAAACGATGAGACAAATAATGTTCATTTTCTCTGTGAAGAATTCAGGGGAGAAGGCATGGTTATGACTGTTGTTGAGGATGCCACAGCTGCCTTTGATTTTAATAAATGGAGTGATTTTACCAAGATCATGAATATTACTGCATGGGTTTTGAGATTCTTTAACAATTCTAAACCCAATAGTACTAAATTTTCAGGTCCTGTCACTTATAATGAATTGAGTAAAGCAAAGGAAAAAAATTTTCATCTGTGTTCATAATGAATTTTATGAGAAAGAAAGAAGTGCTTTGTCACTAGGTAAACCACTCCCTAGAAATTCTTCACTGAGGAACCTTGATCCATTTTTAGATTCTGATGGATTGCTCAGAATTAAAGGTAGATTATAGAATTCTGACCTGAGTTATGACAGCAAACACCCAATAATTATACCAAATTATCATCTGGTCAAACAAATACTTCTCATTCAACATAAATTTTTGAAGCATGCTGGTGTTCACACACTTATGTCAACTGTTAGAAATTCTTACTTGATAATTGGATTAAGAAGACTTGCTAGAAAAGTTTGCAAAGTGTGTGTAGCTTGCGAAAGGTTTGACTCAAGGCCTTGTAACCAACCAGTACTCCCTTTGCCAGAATTGAGAGTTAAATCTACATTCCCTTTTGCTATAACTGAATTAGATTTTGCTGGCCCATTATTTGCAGTTGATAGTCCTTCAAATAAATTGTATATTTTATTATTTACCTGTGCTTTCACAAGATCTATCCATTTGGAATTGACACACTCACTTTCAGTACCTAATTGTCTATTGGCCATAAGGAGATTCTCTGCAAGGTGAGGTGTCC
Source organism: Birgus latro (assembly GCA_018397915.1). Classification (NCBI taxonomy): domain Eukaryota; kingdom Metazoa; phylum Arthropoda; class Malacostraca; order Decapoda; family Coenobitidae; genus Birgus; species Birgus latro. Next base: position 7,887 of record JAGKTI010015403.1, on the reverse strand, counting down.
CTTCAGCAATTTACTGTGACAATGCCAAAACCTTTATAAGTGTAGCAAGTAAGCTTCAGCAGTATTTTAGTCTATTAAGCCCTGAATGGAAATTCATTGCTCCCAGGTCCCCATGGTTGGAAGGTTGGTGGGAACGGCTTGTGAGGTCTGTTAAATCAGCTCTTAAGAAATCTCTTGGCACTAAATGGTTAACTAAATGTGAACTTGAGAGCGCTTTGGTTGAAGTAGAAGCTTGTGTCAATTCTAGACCTCTTATGTCAATGAAGAACAAGATTGCTGACACCTTAACACCCTTACATTTACTGATTGGTCACGTTGTGGGATTTCAGCCTTATGTTTCTGATGAACATTTGGAAATAAGTAACAAAAATTTAAGTGAAAGAGAAATTGTTTTATGAGACAACTCAGTGAATTCTAGAAAATGTGGAGTGATGATTATTTAAAGAATTTGCCTCCTGCTGTGATGGGATTTAATTCTAATTGTAATCTGAAGAGGGGTTCTGTAGTTTTAATTAGGGAAAATAGTGTTCCTAGAATGAATTGGCCTCTGGCCATAATTACTGCTTTATTTCCAGGCAGGGATGGTGTAGTAAGATGAGTAAAGGTACAAACTGCCAAGGGTATATTGTGTAGACTTGTTCAGAAATTACATGACTTAGATATTTTTATGACATAAATTGTGATGATTTATATTCACCAGCTACTCAAAAAAACTTTGCCCAAAACAGGGATGAAAACAATGTTGAAGTGGCTGATGATGATGAAACTGAAAGTCATGAACAGGTGAAGGTATCTTAGAAGAGGGCGTATGATAAAGCTTTGTACAGTACTGGATTTGTGATTTATAAACTACAGCTCTAACAAAGAGGATAATTTTGTAGTTTTGTAATTTGTGGAACTGAAGAATAGTTCATTTTCTTTAACATAAAATACTGTACTTTTCTAATTTGCTCAACTTTGGATAACAGCAAAAGTGCTTCTATTGTGGGGAGCATGTTGAGAATAATATAGTATTCTGTCCTTTTTTTCTTAGTCACTGTCTAGTCATCACTAGTTTTCTGTTACTTACCAAATATCCATTTATATTATAGGTATTATCCTAATATATGAGATTATTCATTTCTTGTGTTTTGGTTGAGATTTTTTAATAATTTAAGTATTGGTATAAATTTATTTGATTGTGTTGAGTCATTTCCAAGTGAGTTTAAAGTTTTAATAATACCAGTACTTATTTTCCAATGACTGATTTATGTATTTGTTTGAATGACATGAACAAAAATGCGGGATTTTGACAAGATGGCTGCCTTTGAATTCTCCTCCTCTCTGGTGTTCCCGGTTTAGCTTAAGTTTCACCACTGTTTATCCGACATTTTCTGGAGCCCAGAACCTGGAACCTTTAGATAACGTCTGCTGGAAGGTATTTTGCCCGGATTAGTTGCGAGAAGAATGGCGAAATCATTGGAAGACTTGGTAAAGAGGAGGACGGCTTCCAAAGGTTGGTTGGCTCGAAGCAATACTGAGTTAAGAGAGAAATTAGATGAGTCTACCACTCAAGAGTTATTAGAAACAGCCGATAGTGATTTTGATAAGCTGTTAGCTAATTTAGATGGTCTTCAGGCAGCAGTGGAGTTAGAATTAGAAGACCCTGCTGAGTTAGAGGAAGACATAGAGAAAGCAGATAAAGTTAGAAGGGGAGCAAGAAAGGTTAAAGCTGAGGCAGCCAAAAGACTCAAGGATGCAACAAATGATAATAGCACTATATCTACATCAAGTAAAGATAAGTCAGAAGTTAAATTGCCCAGACTAGAGCTCCCTAAATTTTCTGGTGAACTGACAGATTGACAGTTGTTTTGGGACAGATTTGAGGCTTTAGTGGAGCAGAGTGAACTGCCATTTATCAGCAAATTCAGCTATCTTCAATCATCACTTCAAGGAGAAGCTCTATCAGTCATCCAGGGCATAGCACTTACCACTGCATACTACACTGTGGCCTGTAATCTCCTCAAAGAAAGATTTGGCCGTCCAGAGAGGATAATATTTGCCCATGTCCAGGGTTTGCTAAATGCCTCTTTAACACCCAGTGTGAAGGGAACCAGTTACTTCGATTCGTTGTGGAAGCTTCAAGATCAGCTACTGTGGCATGTGAGAAGTTTGGAAGGCCTCGGTATGAACGGTAACCAATAGAGTGTGGTATCGACTCAAGTTATCCTGTCTCGTCTTCCTCAAGAAATACGTTTGGAATGGTCGAGGGAAAGTTCCTGACATGAAGGTGACCTGGAGTGGCTCCTCAAGTTTCTGTTGAAGGAGATCCAGCGTCGTGAGAGGTCTGAAACTTTCAAGGAACTGTCCGTGGAGAAAGGCAACCCTCGGCAAGAAGATACTGAAAGGAGGAAGATTGGTTCTGCTTCAGCCCTGCAGACCACATCCGAGGAAGTTTCACCACAGTGTGTGTTCTGCCATAAGCTACACAAGTTTGAGAAGTGCTGGCACATCTCGAGGTTGGACAGACATGGTCGAGAGGGGAAGGTTAGACAAGCTGATTTATGTTTTAAGTGTCTTTCCAGGGGCTATGTTTCTAAAGGTTGTAAAGGTAAAGTTAGGTGCACTCAATGTAATTGGTCACATAATGTTCTCTTTTGCAACAATGGTAAAACTAATTCTGAGACTCACAATAAATCTTCACTTAAACAAAATTCTAGTCAAAAGTCAGAAGATCAATCTAATGATTCAGTCAGTATTCTTGAACATGTTGATATTTCTCATGATCGAAGAAGGAAATAGTCTACTGATTTGCAAACAGCCAAAGTCAAAGTTTGTTCAAGTAGTGGTAAGTCTGTTTTGGCCACTGTTGTTTGATTTAAGAGCAGATACTACCTTTATGTGAGTCATAATTTTGTCAGAAGGGTTAAACCTAAATGGATCACTTCAAAATACACCTCCTACTCTGCTTTTTATATTCAGAAATCATAAGACAGTAAAGAAAGGAATGTGTATGACTTGAATTTAGTTGACATTGAGGGTAATAACCATTCTGTACTTACAGTTGAAGTTTTGTCTGTCCTCCTTTTCAGCGTCAGAGGCTGCCTGATGATGTTATGCAGTCTCTTTAACGCTACAGTTGGCCGAGGACTATGGACGTGACCGTGACCTCACTTTAAATATGTTGGTTGGTGTTGATAATAATTGGAAATTCGTTTCGGCTGATAATGTTGTCAGATTTGATGACTTAGTGGCCCATGAATCAGTATTTGGTTGGATTTTCTCTGGTTCATGTTTGAGCGGCCATGTGGAGAGTGTATCTCATCAAATGCTATGGATCGATACAACCAAAAATGTCAATGAGTCAGATTTACATAAGTTTTGGAGTCTTGAATGTGTGGGTATTTATACTGAGAAAGATAAACCACCTATAGACCCTGTTTTGGACAAATTTGAGGACACAGTTAAGTATGCTGATGACAGGTATGTGGTTGTTTTGCCTTGGATAAGTAATGAGGTAAAATTAAGTCTACTAAATAATGAGAAACATGCTAGAAAAATATTGTCTGTACTGAACTATAAATTTGACAAAAACCCTGATCTGAAAAAAAGAATATGACAAGGTATTTAAGAGTTATGAGCAGGATAACATTATTGTTGAGGTTCCTTTCTCTGAGTTAGAAAGTCTTTATCCCACTTAGTATATGCCACATAGACCAGTAATTAGAGACAGTGTTTCTTCTAAAGCAAGGCCAGTTTTTTTATGCTTATGCAGCAGGACCTAATGGGGTTTCACTGAATGATTCTTTGGAATGTGGAACCTCATTAATTCCTGATCTTGTAGAAATTTTAATAAGATTCAGAAGATGGAATATTGCCTTGACAGCAGACATTACTAAAACCTTTTTGCAGATAACAGAACAACGCCCTGATCAAGATGTTCACCGTTTTTTTATGGCAATGTGGTGATATAGTTCATTTGATGAGATTTGTGAGGGAGCCCTTTGGTAACACTAGTAGTCCACTTTTATTGAATGCCACTATCAAACACCATTTAGACTCTTACCATAATTCTGTCACCGTACAAGGACTAAGGAAAATTTATATGTTGATGATTGGCTCTCAGGAGCAGATACTGTAGAAGAAGCCTGCAAAATGTTTAGTGAAGCTAAAAGTATATTGTCCGATGCAGGCATGATTTAATCCAAATGCTACACTAACAATGATTTTTTGATTAATCAGCATGAACAGTTTGCACCTGAGGTTGGTGTAACAAAATTGTTTGGAATGTACTGGAGTCCCTCAGAAGATGTGTTTTCCTTCAAGGGTCTCAACTTGGATAATAAGTTTGATTTAAATTTCACTAAAATAAATGTATTAAGTTTCATTGCTAGACTGTTTGATCCTCTCGGCTTAATTAGTCCTTTCATTGTTTATGCTAAAAATTTATTTCAACAGATTTGGCATGTAGGATTTGGCTGGGATGAAATTTTGCCTCATGAGTTGCAATATAAGTTTCAGTGTTGGAGTAACATTATTCAGTTAATTAAGAATTTTGAGATTGGCAGATGCTATTTTCCCGACCTATCTTTGAATTGAGCAACTGGCTTGGATGTTCATGCTTTTAGTGATTCCTTCGAGAAAGGATATGGCTCTTGTATTTACTTGCAGAATCCTAAATCAGATAATCAATTTAAAGTTTTCTTTGTTATGTCTAGAGCAAAAGTTGTTCCTATCAAGCGGGTTACCTTGCCACGGTTAGAATTACTTGGAGCTCTGTTAAGTGCTCGTCTCATTACCTTTGTGAAATCTGCCCTACATTTGAGTGATGATGTTCAGCTAATTTGTTGAACAGATTCCAAGATTGCTTTTTCTTGGATTAAGGGGAATCCTGCTAAGTGGAAAATGTTTGTTGCCAATAGAGTAACAGAAATCCAGACTTTAACATCTCCAAGTACAGTAACTGGTTCCATTGCCCTGGTGCAGATAAGCTTGCTGATTTGCTTACTCGAGGTGTGACTGGTGATCAACTAATTTCAAATGACTTGTGACTTCAAGGTCCAAAATGGTTATCTGATTCCTCAATGAACTTGTTTACTGAGATTATTGATGAGTATGAGACAAATAATGTTGTTTTTCCCTGTGAACAATTCAGGGGAGAAGGCCTGGTTATGACTGTTGTTGAGGAAGCTACAGCTGCCTCTGATTTTAAGAAATGAAGTGATTTTACCAAGATCATGAATATTACTGCATGGGTTATGAGATTCTTTAACAATTCTAAACCCAATAGTACTAAATTTTCAGGTCCTGTCACTTATAATGAATTGAGTAAAGCAAAGGGAAAAAATTTCATCTGTGTTCAGAAAGAATTTTATGAGAAAAAAAGAAATGCTTTGTCACTAGGTAAATCACTCCCTAGAAATTCTTCACTGAGGAACCTTGATCCATTTTTAGATTCTGATGGATTGCTCAGAATTAAAGGTAGATTACAGAAATCTGACCTGAGTTATGACAGGAAACACCCAATAATTATACCAAATTGTCATGTGGCCAAACTAATACTTTTGTTTTAACATAAATTTTTGAAGCATGCTGGTGTTCACTCGCTTATGTCAACTGTTAGAAGTTCTTACTGGATAATTGAATTAAGAAGACTTGCTAAAAGAGTTTGCAAAGAGTGTGTAGGTTGCAAAAGGTTTGACTCAAGGCCTTGTAACCAACCATCACTCCCTTTGCTAGAATTGAGAATTAAATCTACATTGTGTTTTGCTATAACTGGATTAGCTTCTGCTGGCCCATTATTTGCAGTTGATAGTCCTTCAAATAAATTGTATATTTTATTATTTGCCTGTGCTTTCACAAGATCTATCCACTTAGAACTGACACACTCACTTTCAGTACCTGATTGTCTGTTGACCATTAGGAGATTCTCTGCAAGGCGAGGTCCCCCTTCAGCGATTTACTCTGACAATGCCAAAACCTTTATAAGTGTAGCAAGTAAGCTTCAGCAGTATTTTAGTCTATTAAGCCCTGAATGGAAATTCATCGCTCCCAGGTCCCCATGATGGGGAGGTTGGTGGGAACGGCTTGTGAGGTCTGTTAAATCAGCTCTTAAGAAATCTCGTGGCACTAAATGCTTGACTAAATGTTAACTTGAGACAAATTTGGTTGAAGTTGAAGCTTGTGTCAATTCTAGACTTCTTACATATGTCATTGAAGAACAAGATGTTGCTGACCCCTTGACACCCTCATATTTTCTGATTGGTCACATTGTCGGATTTCAGCCTTATGTTTCTGATGAACCTTTGGATGTAAGTAACAAAAGTTTAAGTGAAAGAGAAATTTTTTGTGAGACAACTCAATGAATTTTGGAAAATGTGGAGTGATGATTACTTAAAGAATTTGCCTCCTGCAGTGAAGGGATTTAAGGCTAATTGTAATCTGAAGAGGTGTTCTATAGTGTTAATTATGGAAAATAGTGTCCCTAGAATGAATTGGTCTCTGGGCATATTTACTGATTTATTTCCTGGCAGGGATGGTGTAGTAAGATGAGCAAAGGTACAAACTGCCAGGAGTATATTGTGTAGATCTGTTCAGAAGTTACATGACTTAGAGATTTTTTATGACAAATTGTGATGATTTAAATTCACCAGCTACTCAAAAAAAACTTTGCCCAAAACAGGGATGTAAACAATGTTGAAGTGGCTGATGATGATGATGAAACTGAAAGTCATGAACAGGTGAAGGTATCTAGAAGAGGGCGTATGATAAAGAATCGTGCAGTACTGGATTTGTGATTTATAAACTATAGCTTTAAGAAAGAGGATAATTTTGTAGTTTTGTTATTTGTGGAACTAAGGAATAGTTCATTTTGTTTAACATAAAATACTGTAGTTTTCTGATTTGCTCAGCTTTGGATAGGAGGTAAAGTGCTCCTGTGGTTGCAGCATGTTAAGAATAATACAGTATTCTGTCCTTTTTTTATTGGCACTGTCTAGTCTTCACTAGTTTTCTGTTACTTACCAAATATCCATTTCTATTGTAGGTACTATATAACAACAGAATTTTTCTGCCTACTTTATAAATAATTCCACCGCTGTGCCAACCAGTGTAACACAGAAAATTTTAGGTTCCCCCTCCGAAAGAATATTCCACCGCTGCAGCACCAGTGTAATGAGAATTTGTTGAGTTCCCTTCAAAATGAAGTTAAATTAATATTCTACCGATGTGAACACCAGTGTAATGGTAGAATTGTTACTATCTGCGTTATAAAGAAGTTATCTTAGAGTTATTAAGAGGGCCTCGCGTGAGTATAATATTTGAGAGCGTGGATTTTATAGATGATACATGCCTTGGTGGCCACTCGTTCTCATGAATTACTCCCCAGAGAATTTATACCAAACTCATGTGAAAACTATACTTAACTATACTGCTAACCTTAAATTACACAGAATGAATAGAATAACGAACAAAAAAATTAATTACTGGAGCTTAGTAAAGCAATAGTCTCCGATACACCAGAATATCCGAGAGAATGGAAACTCTCTTCTCCACAGTTTACAAAACACCTGACTCATATATCACAGTACAAAGAAATTATTCAAGTTTGTACCACTACAGAGGTCCCTTGGGCTTTACATCCAACAGGATGTTGATTAATCTGCTCACAGAAGAACTACTCGCCCGATACAAAAACACATGTACATAAGAATTCACTCAACTCGACTGTGATGTAGAAAATTACAACAACAGGGGAAACTCACATAAACCACGGTCTCAAAAGGACTCGTAGTGATACCCAGTTTACAACGTGTTACACAGTTTACTCTACTTTTAAAGAAATCATCCTTATCTTACATGAGTTTGCACCACATAACATATCTAGGTAAATAATCATAAGCCCAAGAA
>JAGKTI010015402.1:8438-20567 GCA_018397915.1 Birgus latro | reverse complement strand
CACACACACACACACACACACACACACAGACTTTACTGCCCACTCCAACCCTCTTCTTACCCGGATCTTAAATCCTCCAGCTCTTGCTCACTCCTGTGGACATTTATTATCCCATATGTCAGACATTTGAACGTAAATGTTTCCGTGTTCAGCCTTAATGCTATTTTCATCCACAGTTCAGGACCGGTAAAAGAATACTGCATGAACTTGTTTTGTTTTCTGTTTCCAGATGTGTATTACAAAAATTCTGTCATAAAAACCTAAGAACTCTTAGTATTTCTCCAGTACAGCGTGTAATCCGTGAATCCGTGTAAATGATTTTTATGAAAACTCTCCACAATTTCTAATCCCTACGTCTTAACACCTGCTGGGTATAGACAACTGTCGGTAACACTGTCGTACTGCAATTTATATAAATATTAACGATTATTTTTCCAAATCCCTCCATGGAACTACTTTCCCCTTTGGGCCTATTTTCCCTCGAACCTGTTTTCCCTTTTCAACCCATTTGCTCACCTTGGGCCTATTTCCCCTCTGGGACTATTCTCCTCCATGGATACATTTTCCCCCTAGTCCAATTTTCCCTCATGAACCTATTTTTTTGCGTTAACTGCATTCCCCAACGGCCAGTTTTATTCCTATGGACTTATTTTTCCCTTCAACTTTTTCCTCATGGGCCTATTTTCACAGTGAACCTGTGTTCTTCCTTGGACCTATTTTTCTTCAATGAATCCATCTTCTGAAGAACGACCTATGTTCCCCATGCATGTACTGTATTTTGCTATGGTTCTAGTTTCTATCAATGGGTTTAATTTCTCCACAGACCTATTTTCTTCCCATGGAGGATGGACCAATTCCCCACATGGACCCATTTATCCACACTGACCTATTTGCTCCATGGACTCTTTTACCCTTGAGATCTGTTTCTATTTGGGCTCATTTCCCTCAAAGGCGTGTCTCCCATGGACCTTCTTTCCTACACAAACCCTTTCCAAACATGAACTAACTCCTGGGTGGATCTGTTTTACCGGATCTATCCAACTACCCACCTGCCCACCCAACCACCCACATACCTATCCACTCACCTAGTATAGTAAACCCATCTCCTGGCTTGTCCTCTGGGAGGTCATAGATCCACCCACCCACGCAAAATAAATAAATAAATAAATAAAATAAAAAATAAAATCATCCACCCCACCCCTCCCACATACCCTAGAGCCCTTTTAAAAAGCCCTGACAACTCCATTTTGGATCTCTTGGGGGTATGGCATCACATCCATATATGTCAAAAGTCGCTAGAATTAACTTAAAAAAAAAAAAGACATTTATCTTAATCATTTACATCTTATGGACATGCTTACTCTCTTAAATCTGCCTGTATGGATATGGTGTGTTGCTTTCCATAATGTATCGAAACAGAATGTGTAACTAATGTTATTCACACCGAAAAGGATAGTATGTATTCACCCCTGTTTGCTTGTTTGTTTGTTTATTGTCTGTTTGCAGGATTGCTCAAAAACTAAAAGGGAGAATTGGACCAAATCTGGTGGATAGATAGCCCACGCCCCAGAGAACAACCGATTAACTTTTGGGGCCGATGATTGTTAGTTTCTTTGTCTGTTATCAGGATTGCTCAAAAACTAAAAGGGGGACTTGGACCAAATATAGTGGGTAGATAGCCCAAGTCCTAGGGAACAATCAATTAACTTTTGGGACCGATCTGGATCATATTACGGATTCTGGATCCGGAAAGCACTTTCTGCAAAATCTTAACCCGAGACGTCCCGATGATGTACGGGTACATTGCAACATTTTGTCAAGGTCACACCCGACGACGTACCTGTACGTCGCACAATTGCAAGGTCAATCATTTGCATATTTTTCAAGTGATTTTTGGTACGCATATGTGGGAGACCTTCCTCTACCCACTGTCAAGCAGGGATACTGCCTGGCCCCACCTGACTCTCCCTCCCTCCCTACACTCGGCAATTCACCTGTTAGCAGTGACCTGGCCAGTAAAGACATGTCGTGCAACGGTCTCTCCAATGACGAAATTCACGGTGAAAGTGATTCCTGAGGTGGAGGACAAAGAAATAAAGAAGCTAGAGGAAGAGACAAACAGAAGTGATGAGGTGGTAATGTCGTAAAGGAAGGTGCCATATGTTGAAGTGTTCGGTAAGTGAACTATGCTTATATCACCTATATAACTGTGTGAAACCAATATAGTCTTGTACTACACATAAATTCATACCATATAAATAAACAAATACATAATTTAAAGTGGCTTGAAGTAGTTAACCCTCCCATAGTTCGTTTTCTTTGAAGCCAGGTACCCTGAGATAGAATGAAAAGGTAATGCTGACTCACCTGTAGCAACATTTATAAGCTCAGGAGGGCGATTTCTCCATGAATTTTCTATGTTTCTCACCAAAAGCGGAGGTTTGAGCCTTAAAAAAAAAAAAATCAAAAATTGCTCGGGAAGAGGGGGTATCAGAGGTGGGAAATTGGTCGGGACGTGACGGGTTAATCAATGATGAGAATACCTAACCCATTACGATGAGTGTTTTGGAAATTACGTTGCTCTTGTCGGAGAGATGTGCTCCACTAAGTGGCCCTCTAGTTCTTATTTTCATAATTTCATGATCAGACGAACAAAGTTTCTTATAATTGTCTTCATTTTTTTTTTTTACTTTACCCGCATGCAGGTCATTAAACACATACTTAGTGGTAGAGTCTGGATATGGCAAAATTAACAAAAGAAGTCAGCACCTGAGCCAAGGATGAGATGGAGGGATGGAGTGGAGAGGTATATCAGAGAGGTGTGAGCTGGAAACAAGGCAATGAAATGGCGGGGGACAGGGCGACATGGAGGCGATTTGTTTGTGGCCACCTCTTACGGGATTAAGGCGTCTGGCAACAGACAGATATTTAGATAGTAACCAAGCCATTATATTGATGTGGCAACTAAATTCAACAATGGTGAACACTTAATGTGGGACTGTAAATTTCATCTGCTGCCTGGCTGGGGAGCGTAACCAGGATCTGTACCTGAAACAGTAATTTAAATCTCGTGAAGAGTATATACAAGTGCGGCTGGGTAAACTTATGAGTTCTGGTAGAACCACAGGCCACTAGTCACTAAAATACTCGTCGCTAAAAAATATCGCTTATATGAATGAACACTTATGACCGTCCTTGTAACAGGCATGCGCGAGTCTCCACAATATGTTAAAGGCTTAAATTTACGAAACACTAACTAGCAGATAATGCATGAACGTCAGTACAATGAATGATGATAATGATGAATTATAGTCAGACCTTAATGTAATCAAGTGACCAGCTAGTGCTCAATAAATCAAATAAAAGTAATTTTGTGCGGCGACGTGAAGAACTGTAGTATGAGAAGCGAGCGAATCTACAATCGTAAACAATAAATATAAAGGAATTAATGATCTCTTATCTGTCACCCACAGTCCCATCCATCCATATGCTTATGATTCAACACTTCATAGTTCACTCAAACACCCATTCACAAAGTTTAATATCTCTGACTCGCAACTCAGTGCAGCCATCTGCATAAATCAAAACTTATCTAACATCACTGAATGGGAACAAAATAACCTTGTCTCATTTAATGGTAGTAAAATCAAATATATACAATTTATTAATTGACTGATATTGCCAGATCTGCATATTATTTTCAATGCTACTAATATTCCCATCTCCTAAAGCATTGAAATTCTCGATATTTCATTTAACAATGCCCTCAGTTGGACCTCTCATTGCTCACCCTTGTGGAATGGATGTGAAGAGGTTGCACTGAAACAACTAAAAAAAATTCCGAACAAACCTCTTGAAATTATTAATAATCCTCCTATTACAAATAAACTACTTCTCCTACAAGTAAGAAGGAATGTTGCCTCTTTTGCATTATTTTACAGATACTTTTATGGCAAATGCTCAGACGAAGTTGTGTTCATTGTGCCACCTCTACATACCATCCTTCATGCTACAAGAGCATCTGGTAGCGCTCATGACTGGAATGTCAACAGCCATATTGCAGAACTTCTGCCCACCAGAATTCTTTTATTTCCCGAACTGCATTTCTCTGGAACTCGCTTCCCCAGAGTTGTTTCTCCCCATACTTCAACCTACAACTGTTCACATCCAACTCTTAGAGAATTTTTATGAATGGAGGACGCCAGTAACCTGATGTATGGATTATTATTTTTTATTCATTTGCTTTCTTCCTCTGTTCTGTTATTCAAAAATTAAAAAAAAAGTTGAGCACACCGGAGAGGAACTACTGCGTGACCCGTACGGAAGTCTTGGTAGTGATGAAGAGCCTTCTTATCTTTCATCCCTACTTGTATGGGTCCTACTTCAACGTCAAGATGGGCCACGCAACACTCAAGTGGCTGAAGACATTAAAGAATCCAGAAGGACATATGGCACGCTGGGTTGGGAAGCTGGACCAGCTCAACTATGAGGTGCAGCACCTTCCCGGGCAGGTACCTCGTAATGCTGACAGCCTGAGTCGCCTGAGTCGTCGGCCTTGTGATCCAGTTTTCAAGCAGTGTAGTAGGAAAGAAGATTGTTGCAAGAAATGCATCTGTACTACAGTGACAGGACCAGTGTCAGCTGAAGAAAACCTGAAGCGGATGCAGATGGAGGATACGGATTTCCAACCAGAGCTAAAGTGGCTGCAGAGGAGTACAGCGCAGCCATCTTGGGAAGAGGTTTCCAGGTTCAGCTCGGTTACTATGAACTACTGGAGTCACTGAGACCTTCTCTGTTTAAATAACTTACTACTGGAGAGTCAGTGGGAGACACTTGATGGCCTCAGCACGTTGTGGCAGCTGGTGATTCCTAAGATAAGGTCTGATGTCATAGAAGAGTCTCAGAGCCAGATCACTAGTGGGCACTGTCACGAATTTTCTACATAGCAAAATCACGTTAGTTAAATCGTGACATCCAGTGATTTTGTGAGGAGCAAATTAATATGTACGATAATTTTATGTTGTCAGACCTTGCTCCGGGCCCATCACGCATGCGCGTGAGCTCCCACCCTCGCGGCGTCGCGTATTCAAATCAGTCTGTTCTTGGTCACGGAACGATTGGGTCGTACGCCTCTAGAGGCACGAGTGAATTCTTTATTTAAGGTCTCGGCTTGAATCGGCGTGTCTTCCCGAGCTCCCACCCTGTTGGTGATCGACTACAGTACAGTCTCATCCATACCGATCAGTATTTTCTGTTTTTTTCCTAGGCTAAGCTTTTTGAAATATTTAGCCGTTATCTGAGTGTCTGAGTGAGTGAGTGCATTTCTTTCATTTGATTTGAATTTCATGTAACGTAAATTCATTTGTTTGTAATTAATAAATTCACAGTTCTTTTCTTGAGCTTTGTTAAAGTATATTAACTGTGTTTGATTACTCCACTCATTTAATACAGTTTTGCTACTCTGCATTAGCACAACTTTTGAATTAAATCACGGCCGGTACTTAGGCCAGCTTTGGCATCACTCCTTAATCCGTTGTGCTAGCTAGGAGTTTGGCTCAGCCAAGAGCCTGTCATTATTATTATTATCATTTTTTTTTTATTGTTGGGGGGGAGAAGAAACTTTCTCGTAGGCCAACGGTACAATATTGCAGCCCAATAGAGTGTCTAGTCTCTGCTGCGTGCCGTTGAGGAAGCCTGTAATTCTCGACCCTAGAGAATTGACATAGCACACTTAGCTATACATTGTATACCAATTATACAATATATCATTATTTCTTGGGAATACTTAAATTTCCACTGACATCTGGCGACACGCCAGAGAAAACTCTCATTTTCCCCTGACAGGCATCTGGGAGTGAAGAAAACTTTAAGTAGGCCATGACTGTACTACAGGACTGGCATGCGCCAGGATGTTGAAGAGTCGTGTCGAGCCTGTGATGTACCGTATGCCGTGCCAAGAAGGGACCCAAGAAATGTAGTTGCACTTTCTTTACCTGTACCAAGTGGGTATACCAATAGAAAGGGTCACAGTGGACATTGCTGGACCTCTGCAACTCACTGAAAGAGGAAATCGGTAAATGTGTGTTGCCAAGGACTACTTCACAAAGTGCCATGAAGCTTACGAGTATGCCATAACTAGGAAGGAAGCCATAACTACTGGACAGGTGTTGGTTGACCAGATCTTCTGTTGTCTGTTGTTCTGGGATGTCACAAGAGCTACATTCAGACCAGGGTAGAAAATGTCTTCACTGAGTGCTGTAAGTCACTGGGGATCACGAAGACCAGGACGACCCCACTAAGGCCACAGTCAGATGGGATGGTGGAGAAATTCAGATGGACCCAGGGACAAGAACTAGCCAAGTATTGTGCAGAGCAGGGGTCGGCATCCTTTTGAACATAGTGTGCTAATTTATTAATGCTAAAATTTTTACTGCCTTGCATGCCAGGTATGATTTTTTTAAACATTGCAGCCTATGAAATATACTGAACAGTATATGTAAATAACTGTCATAAGTATACATCATCGTAATAAAAGTCTATCATAAGTATACATCATTGTAATAAAAGTAAGATACACTATACACTTGCATAATATACATGCACACGTTTTACTGTTGTACTTATTACTTGTACATAAAACAAATAATTGAGTAGTTATGGTATGATATAGTAAACATTACTAAATATACTTAAATGATAAAATTATACACTCACCATATTAATGTTATCCTTGCCCTTGCTTCCCTTTAGTCAAAGTTGATATTTCAGGTGAATATTTGAATACCAAAAGCTTCACACAAACCTCAGAATGATCCATTGTAAGCATGCGGCTGCAATTCCAACTCCTCAGTTTCCATCCACTCAAAGAGAGACACGTCCAAGTCACTGTATTTACCCCATCCCGTCTGGCGATTTTTCTGGCTGTAGCCATAGCACCAGTAATTCAAAACTCCGTCTCTTGTGGCGACTATACGGTCACTGGGACAGCAGTATGACGCGTCACCGACAGCTGAGCGAACGCGCCTCGTGCTTGTCTACACCTTGCGGTATTCAACCACTCCTCATCGCGGGCACAAAACATTATCGTTGGAATTCAATATCTTCTATGTAAGACTTAGGCAGAATCATACATTAACCAGTTACATGCATTTTTCATAAAATGAATATCCTGACTAAGTAAGGATGTAGGCCTACCCATCTGGCCTTCAGCACAAATAACCGTCTCAAATCTCTCTGCACACAAGAAGGAGTCAACTTTGTCAATCTGTGGGACCAGTTTTATGAGCAACATACACTTTTCCAGGAAGATGGCCTCCATTTGAACTCGGTAGGAGCAGCACGGCTAGGTAGACTTTTACATGATAAAGTTGCCCTCTTTAGATCAAAAAATGCGGAACGTCCAGGATCAGTAACCTCAACGTAAATACCGGCGGAGTCAGTTCATCAACTGTCTGGGACGGAATTAGAGTCTGCTATGTTAACGCACGTAGTCTGCACAACAAGTTTGAGGATTTAGAATCTCTTATTTACCTAGAAAATTGTGACATTGTTGGCATCACAGAGTCCTGGATTAACACATCTGACCGTGACTTTTTAGCAGAATACTCATTAACAGGGTACAATATTTTCAGCTGTGAGCGACCTCACCGAGCTGGTGGCGGTGTTTTACTATACGTGAAAACCAGTCTGCACCCCCTTGTGCTATCCAAACCCAGTATTACCAACATAGATGCTAGTTACGTTCAGCTGAGTATTAAATCGCACAAAATAAATATATGTCTCATCTATCGCCCTCCAGCACAGTCAGCGGACACAGATGAAAAACTTTATGATCAAATTGTGGAAATTTGTTGTGAAGAGGACAGTGTAATTTTTGGAGACTTTAATCTACCGGTAACAAAGTGGGGTGAACCGCTAACTGCGCACTCAGGACAAGAGCTTTACATGAATTTTCAAGAAAGCACCCTTTCCCAACACGTAGAATATCCAACGAGAGGTAACAATATCCTAGACATCATCTTAACTACAAATGATAACCTAGTCAACAACGTTGAAATTGGACCCGAGTTTAGTTCCAGCGATCATAGAATTATACAGTTTAATATTACTTCTGAAAAAGTGAAAGAAACAGAAAGCGAAGAAAAGGTCCCAGACTATCGTAGAACAGATTTCACCAGACTCAGAGCGTTACTTGCATCTACAGACTGGAATCAAATGTCTGAAACAGATGACATAAACCAAACATGGGAAATATTCACCAAAAAATTTAATGAAGCAGTAAAGTCATGTGTGCCACTACGTAACAGGCGTCCAGCCGGCAATAGTAAACCAAAGTGGTGGTCTAGTGAAATTAAAAGTAACTTAACAGCCAAAAAACAGGCATACCATAAATATAAAACTACACAAAATAATGATGATAAATTACAGTACGAAAACCTACGCCGCACATTGAAAAGACTTATCAAACAGAGCAAAAGAGCACTGGAGATCCACATTGCTAATACATGCAAATCAAACCCTAAAGAATTTTTCAGTTACATTAGAAAGAGAAAGGTAATGACTACATCAATAGGCCCTCTAGAAATGAATAATGGCAAACACACAGAAAATGAGGTTGAAATGGCAAACATTCTAAACGTCGTTCTTGCTTAACTAACTTACTGGACTTCTTCCATGATGTTTACAAATCATATGATGACTCAAGAGCAGTAGATATAATTTACCTTGACCTTCAGAAAGCATTTGACACTGTCCCCCACAAGCGTCTCATGAGCAAAATAGAAGCACACGGTATAAAAGGAAATACGCAGAAATGGTTACAAGACTGGTTTTCAGACCGAAAACAGCGAGTTGTGATAAACGGAAAGGAATTTAAATGGCGTAACGTGATTAGCGGCGTTCCCCAAGGCTCAGTACTTGGACCGATACTTTTATTATGTATATAAACGATACTGACGAGGGTCTATTTAAATTGTAAAATATCCAAATTTGCAGATGATACTAAAATAACCAGTCAAGTTACTTCAAAATTTCAGTGGCAACAGTTACAAAATGACCTTAATACTTTAACAAGCTGGGCAGAAAAATGGCAAATGAAATTCAACGCGGAAAAATGCAAAGTACTTCATAATGGAAGTAACAACGTCCATGCGAATTACAAAATGAATAATGTCCTGTTACCAAGCACAGACAATGAAAAGGATCTTGGTGTGATAATATCAAATGACCTAAAACCGAGTAAGCAGTGTACCGAGGCGGTTAAAATTGCAAACAAGCTGGTGGGTTTTATTGGAAGAACTTTTGAGTTTAAATCGGAAAAAGTCATTCTTGCCTTGTACAACTCGCTAGTGCGCCCCCATCTTGAGTATTGTGTGCAATTCTGGTCTCCATACTACAGAAAGGATATAGAAAAATTAGAGAAAATACAGCGAAGAATCACAAAAATAATACCACGACTTAGAAACAAACCATATAAGGAACGCCTCGAGGAACTTAAATTATTTAGCCTAATGAAGCGCAGGTTAAGATGTGATCTTATTGAAGTTTTCAAAATCATGAAGGGATATGACAACTTAGACATGAATAAATATTTTGAAATAGACCGGTCAAGGCAAACTAGAAGTAACAGCTGCAAAATTATGGGAAAGCATTTCCAATCCCATGAAGCAAAATACTTCTTCTTCAACAGAGTCGTAAATATCTGGAACAGATTACCCTCAGATACCGTGAACCGTATCTCAATTAAGACATTCAAAAACAAAATAGACAAGTATTTGCACAAGAATCCTCAGCTGACTCTTTTTCTGTCCGAATAACTTACTTTTGTAGTTTTGGTGATAATGTTTTAAGTTTCTTCCTGCAGAGTCGAACTGAGACCATGGGATTACTATATTTATGTGTATCCGTAACTTCTGAATTCCCGCAGAGTCCAACAGAGACCAAGGGATTAAATTAACTCAATGTACCCGTTTATAATGTCATACCGTAGCTATTAGTTTATTTGATTACTTTCTCTTTCAGGTTACTCAGACAGGTAGCTTACAGAAAGTAGTATAGAATGTGACCTTTCCTTTCCTGTATTTCCTATGAAATTTCCATGTCAGTTTTTCCATGCTGCATGGTGGTTCTTCTCACTTTTTTCCTGGAGGGTTTGGAGGTGGGGGGAGCCTTCTTGCTTTACTATCCTTATCCTTCAGCATGTAGAGATAGATCTTGTAGTCATAGCCTTCTCTGTAACAAGCAGCCTCGAAAGGACCAGAAGATCTGTTGCTGTTTGGTTTCCTATGTAAATTCCTATGTAAATACTCTCTCTCTCTCTCTCTCTCTCTCTCTCTCTCATCAGTCGGTTTTCACATTTTTTTTTCTTTGCTCCTTCAAATCATGAGGCATGCCATAGTTACGCACTGTGCCAAGTCTGACACATGTGCCTAAGTTGCCAACCCTTGGTGTTGAGGGACAAATGCAATGGGACCAGAAAGTACCTGCATTGTTGATGGCACAGCGGTCCTCATCCCACGAGTCTAACAGCTACACCTCTGCAATACTGATGAGGGGCCACGGATTACGTCTGTCAGTTGATCTGTTAACGGGAAGACCACCTAGTGAAGGGCTGGCTACAGACACCTCCAGCTATGTGAAGCATCATCAGGAAAGACTGACTGAGGTACTTCATCAAGTTCTAGGAGCTATGAAGTTTTCAGGAAAAGTGATGAAGCGCAAGTATGATGCTAAGGCAAGTGAGGTGAGCTTCAAGGATGGTGATAGAGTTTGGCTATACAGTCCTCAGCAGAAGGGACAGTCACCGAAACTGCAAAGCCTGTGGGATAGGCCATGACACTGCTGGACCACCTGTCAGATGTAACGAACCGGATTCGGGGAGGCAGGAAGTCTTACCCAAAGATTGTACAAGTAAATCATCTGTGGCAGTACCATGGGCCAGGACAATACAATTGAGACATCTCTGAGGAGTCGTGCATGCCTGTAGCCGATGATGTCGAGGAGGACCATGGAGCTGAAGCACAACAGGATAGTGACAGATTCCCTAAGGATAAGTGAACCAGGAAGAGGACCAAGTCAATCCAGGAGGAGTGGACTGTGTGGAGGAGCAGGGACGTCGTCAGGAGCGGCATAGACCTGATAAGCTGGAGGACTATTTTGTGTATAACTAAATGTATAGTTCGGTTTAAGGATTATGTTTGTAAATATTCTGTACTTCTGCCAGGACGACAAAAGAATTAGGTGGGGGGCAGTGTTCAGAAGCAGGAGTGCTAGTGGAAACTTCCCAATGTTTCGCTATTTTTCGGATACTAGTCAGGGTTGTCAGATAGCTTGCTGTTGTGAGCAGAGGTATTTTGTAAAGTTATGCATTATTTTTTTTTCTCTTTTTCACTATAACGTTTTATTTACGTGATGTTTATTAAATTATGTAATTTGATTTCAGTGTGTATGATAGAGCATTTAGAGTGTTATCTATATATATAAAAGAGCTGTGTTGTTTGTTTGTTTGTCCTTTAATCACACCCAAACCGAGGGCCAGACACCCCTAGACCCAATATATATTCTGAATCAGGGCGACCCTTGGATGGTTTTAGGGGGGTTAAAATTGAGATTTGGGTCATCTTAGGTCACCGGTAGAGTGTTTGCCTTTTTGGCCTGAGCAACGCCGGGTATTCCACCAGCCCAATTTTCGGCATGGAGGCTCACATGACCTCCAGTTCGGACACAGGCTATGTAAGGTTGGCCTCCGAGGTCATTTCAGGTCATCAGTCGGTCATTTGAGATCACCAGTAATTCACTCTCTAACGACTGGACCCAGCACCCTAATTTTTGGCATGGAGACTCACATGACCTCCAGTTCGGACACTGACTATTTGAGGTTGACCTCCGAGGTCATAATTTTGAGGTCACTGGTCGACAGCCATTTGAGGTCATCGGTAATAGTAAACCAGTGCACACAAATACTGTGCGTTAGTTTGCGAAAGCTGAAATAGGAAGTTCCTGAACGTCTTATAATCCCTCTTCAAAAACATCAGAGGTACATGGTCTTTCTGGAGTAGAGAAAAAGATTGAACCTGACAAACAGAATTAGAGAGTTCGCCTTTTTTTGCGTGAAATCACCAGGTACCCATA
>JAGKTI010015401.1:1162-20568 GCA_018397915.1 Birgus latro | reverse complement strand
CATTTAAGTTTAGTTCTTAATATAGAGTGAAATAAATACTGGGTACTTTTTAGAATTTACGTTCAAGTGTGAGTTAAACCACCTCCACCACCTCCGTCTCCAAAACAAAACAAACTGCCGATGATCTTCTGCCTCTGACGAAAGGCAGATTATGTGCACTGAATTCTTTCTTTTTTGTCTTTCTTTATTAATTTATACACTGTATATGCTTCTTTACTTTAGTGTTAAGAAGACAAGTAATAAGTATTGTTATTGCAATTTGGGGGGGTGAAAATCCATCTCCAACACACATTACCGACAGTTGGTACTGCCTCTGTGAATGATTTTCTACCAGTTAACCACTTCAGTACTGTGACGTCTATTTCTACTTTATTTACGCCTCCTCCAGCCGATTTTATGGCACTCAGGACTGGACTCACATACTGAAGGGGCTAACAAAGGCTGTACCAACCCCGTGCACTTCCACAGATCCAACCTACACTGACTAAAACTGTCTGGTGGCAGCAAGAACAAAATGAAAATACACCCAGCACTGAAGGGGTTAAATGTATATTAAATGCACTATATTGTTTTTTGTCATAACTAATTTATTTATATATGCTTCTTTAATTTAGTGTTGAAAGGTCAAGTAATAGGTATTGTCTCAGCAATTTTGGGGGGGGGGGGAAATTCGGTAATTTAGCAATTTTGGGGGGTGATAATTCGGTAATTTAGCAATTTTGGGGGGTGATAATTCGGTAATTTAGCAATTTTGGGGGGTGATAATTCGGTAATTTAGCAATTTTGGGGGGTGATAATTCGGTAATTTAGCAATTTTGGGGGGTGATAATTCGGTAATTTAGCAATTTTGGGGGGTGATAATTCGGTAATTTAGCAATTTTGGGGGGTGAAAATTCGGTAAGCCGGAAGATTCGGTAATCTGAACCAGGGTAGAGCCCCATATAGTTCGGCTTATCAAGGGTTTACTGTATATGCAATAAAGGTAAATTGGTCGACATCACCCCAAGGTAAGCACTTTTTCCCCACTCTTTCTCTCGACTCTACCTCTTAATTTTATGATGATAAATGAAACAAACATGGACTGATGTATTGTACAGTAATATTATTATGAAAACATCATAGGTAAGAAACATAAAAAAGAAAAAAATGCATATTTACACTGATGTGAAGACTGGCGTGGTGTATGGGACTGGTGGCGGGGCAAGGCTTGGGTGCGACTACTGTGGTGTAAACAAACGTGGTGGCGCGGCAGAACACCGAAGTAGGAGGCACAGTATGCCCAGCGAACCACGACGTCACTACTCCGCGTGGCAAAGTAGTGCGGGAAGACGACTTTCCCACCACTCAACCTCGCAAAGTGTGTGATCGCTCGCAAAGTTCATAAATGTTAAAAAATAAATGACTTGGAACTACCTCGCAAAATTGGTGATTCGCAAAGTTAAAGTTCGCAAAGTTGAAGGATGTACTGTAGTACAGTCCCGGATATCCAGTATCCAGATTATCAGATAAACAGAAAAATTCATGAACCGGCAAAATAAATACAGTAATCCCTCTATTATTCAGACGCCCATTATTCGGATCCCTCACTATTCGGACATCGTGGGCTGTCCACCCCCCAAAATGGCCAAAAATTTGAAAAAATTCGAAAAAATCTGATTTTTTTGGACTGCATCAGTTTGAATTTCCCGTGCGCGCCAATCGGCTCTGTTTACGTGCGTGGCACCTGGCTGTCCGTCCCATTTCCCGCTCCATTTCTGGCTCGTAAACATGCTCCGACAATGGCGGCAGAAATGATTGGTTTTGTGGTGATACCCTACCTCCTGCAGGGCCTGATGCTGCTCTTTACCTTCTTCATCATGTGTGATGATGGCCCTGCCTCCTGAGAAGAGGAAGAAAATGGTTCTGACTCTGGAGAAGAAGAGGGAAGGGTATTGGAGAAGGTGGACGCCGGGTGGCCAACATTACAGATTCGTCGTGAATTCAATCTCCCTCGGTCCACCTTGTTTGATATCAAGAAGTCCCGAGACAAACTACAGCAGTACACGGCTGATTTCGCTTCGAAGACCAAACGAAACGTGGAGAGGAAGGTGATGTTTAGTCCTAAGTATGCAGACATCGACCGGTCCACGCTGATTTGGTATCGACAACAACGTGCTGCTGGTGTGTTGGTACGTGGAACGGAGCTGAAAGCTGCTGCTGAGAAGTTCGCAAGGCTCCAGGACTCGTCACTAGACCACACGGGAATTTACTGTTATGTACAGTGCAGTGAAGTGATGTGATCCCAGTTATGCAAAAAAAATGTTGTGGAAAGTGTTGGTGAAAAGTGCTGGTGATTGTCAATTGCAAAGGTGTGTGTGGTGCAATTTCTTCGTGTCAGAGTCTGAGATGATAGAGTGAGTTATACATCAGGACGGCGGCTTCTTTTTCATAAGTACCCTAACTTCATCAAAATTCCTTGTTTTGTTCTTTCCTTATCATTAATCTCATGCATAAACTGTGTGCAAGATGATTTCCATAATGATTTTCATGTCTAACCTATTTTCAGCATGCTGTAAATGTGTTAAAAAATTTCCCTAAATGTTAATCATAATTTCCTGCTTTTAATTTAATTTTTTCATGCATGGTTTTTAAGTGCACCAGCTATGAAAAAGGTGAATGCCAGTGAATTTCATGTCCGGTCATAACCTAACCTAACCTAACCTAACATTGAGTTAATCATAATTTCCTGCTTTTAATTTAATTCTTTCATGCATGGTTTTAAGTGCACCAGCTATGAAAAAGGTGAATGCCTTTGATTATTGTGCAAGATGATTATCATAAAGATTTTCATGTCTAACCTGTTTTCAGCATGCTGTAAATGTGTAAAAAAATTTCCCTAAATGTTAATCATAATTTCCTGCTTTCAAATTAATTATTTCATGCAGTGTTTTTAAGCGCACCATTAGTAGTGAAAATTTTGGTTGGGCAGAAATTGATTTCAGTTATATCGGCATATGCTCCACAGGTAGGATTGAATGACGCAGAGAAGGATAGGTTTTGGGATGATTTAATACGTGTAGTGAGTGGTATGGGTGATGATGGGGTAGTGGTTCTGGGAGGGGATTTAAATGGTCATGTGGGTGAAGCAGCTCAAGGTTATGAAGGAGTCCATGGAGGATGTGCGTATGGTGTGAGGAATGCGGAAGGGGAAAGAATACTCGAGTTTGGGGAGGATATGGACATGATTGTGTGCAACACACATTTTAGGAAAAGAATCAGCCGGTTGATTACATACGAGTCCGGGGGAAATAGTAGTCAGATAGATTATTTTCTGGTCAGGAGGGTTGATAGGAGATTAGTGAGGGATGTTAAAGTTATAGGAAGTGAGGAGTGTGTGCAGCAGCACAAACTGTTGATTTGTGACATGGTGCTTAAGGAACGAGTGATGAGAAGGAGGACATATGTACCTAGGAGGAAAATATGGAAGCTGGGAAACCAATCAGTAAGGGATGCATTTTATAGTGAGATGAGGAGAGTGGTGGCTGAAGAGGAAGTCGTAGATAGAGGCATTAATGAACAGTATAGAGCCCTTAATAACAACCTCCTGAGAGTTACCGATGCAATATGCGGTTAGACAAGAGGCCCACCAAGATATAAAGTAACTTGGTGGTGGGATGAGGGTGTAAAAGCTGCAGTTAAGGAGAAAAGAAGGCTTTTCCGGGAATGGAAGAATGGTGGTAACAGGGAGGAGTACTTGGCTGCCAAGCGCAGGGCTAGAAGAGAGGTATACAGGGCGAAGTCTGAGTCACAGAGACTTTTACTTGATAATCTAAATCATGGAGAAAGGAAAAATATGATTTTTAGGGTGGCAAATCAGGTGAAGAGGGATAATCGGGACATTGTAGGTGAGCAGTGTGTGAAGAATGATAATGGAAGGGTAGTGGTGAACAGTGAGGATATTAAAGATGCATGGAGAGAGCATTATAGCCGATTGTTGAATGAGGAGTTTGATTGGGATAGAGAAGGTTTGGAGCCAGCTGATCCAGTGTTTGGCCCCTGGCCTTTGACTGACGCTGCTACTGTGAGTCAGGCAATAGGCAGGATGCGGGTGGGGAAGGCGGCAGGTGTGTCTGGGTTGACTGCCGAAATGCTGAAGGCCTCAGGAGATACTGGGGTGAGGTTAGTCACTGACCTGATAAATAGGATTATATATGAGTGTGTTGTCCCAGATGATTGGCTGAAGAGTGTAATTGTAAATGTGTACAAAGGAAAGGGTGATGCCCTGGAAAGGGGAAATTACAGAGGTATAACGCTCTTAGATCAGATAATGAAAGTAATGGAGAGAGTTCTAGAAGGTATGATTAGAGAAAGAGTGAATATCGATGAGATGCAGTTTGGGTTTATGCCAGGCAGGGGGACCACTGATCATTCATTTTTGAAGGCTCCAACATGCTTGCATGTGTCGGCCGTATTCATTGTTCGACAGCTTCAGTAAAAATATATTAGGAAGAAAAGGGAATTATATTTTGTTTTTGTTGATTTGGAAAAGGCCTTTGACAGAGTCCCTAGAGAGGTGGTGAAGTGGGCAATGAGAAAGCTAGGGTTGGAAGAATGGCTGGTTAGGGTGGTTATGGCCATGTACATGGGTGCTCGCACCCAGGTAAGAGTGAATGGAGCTTTGAGTGATGAGTTTTCCGTGAATGTTGGTGTGCATCAGGGGTCAGTTTTGAGTCCCATGTTGTTTATCATGGTGCTTGAAGCCCTCTCACGTGACTTCAGAGATGGACTTCCATGGGAGATGTTGTATGCTGATGATTTGGTGTTGATTGCGGAGAATGAAAAGGAGGCGGAGGAAAGATTTAAGAAGTGGAGAGATGGTATGGGGTACAAGGGCTTAAGGGTAAATGCAGATAAAACAAAAGTGATGATATCTAGGGTTGGTGGCGGTACAATCAGAGGAGAGGGAGAGTGGCCATGTGCAGTTTGCCACAAGGGTGTGGGAAGTAATTCCATCTTGTGTAGTGTTTGTGATAAGTGGGTGCACAAGAGATGTAGTGGTATTAGAGGTAGACTGTGAGATGATGCTGATTTCATGGGTGCGGCGTGTCGGGGAGAGCAGGTGGAGATTGTTAGGCGTGAGAGGGTTGAACTTGCAGGTGAGTCTCTTGAGTGTGTGGAGGAGTTTCGTTATTTGGGAGACATGTTATGTGCCGGAGGTGGGGCTGAAGTTAGCTCGGTTGCTAGGGTGAGAAGTGGTTGGAAGAAGTTCAGGGAGCTGTTGCCTCTCCTGACATTGAGAGGACTCTCCTTACGTGCTAAGGGGTCTTTGTATGCAGCATGTGTTAGGAATGTGATGCTGTTTGGTAGTGAGACCTGGGCAGTAAAGGAAGAGGATATTCGCAGGTTTAAACGTACAGAAATGACAATGATTAGGTGGATGTGCAGTGCGTCCCTGTGTGCACGGCCTTGTGGGGCTGGGTTTACGATGGAAGAGCTGAGAGGTAGGATGGGACTGGAGTGTATTGGTGTTGTGATGAGGAGATGTAGGCTGAGGTGGTTTGGACGTGTGGTGAGGATGGGGGATGATAATTGGGTATAGAGGGTGAGAGGTGTTAATATTGGGGGAGGGGTAGACCAAGAAAGACATGGGACGAGGTCATTAAGTGTGACTTAAGAGTTAAGGGACTGAACAGGGAGGCTGCCAGGGATCGAGCAGCGTGGAGAGCCGCCATTAGGTGACCAAGGCCGACGCATGCAAGCATGTTGGAGCCTTCAAAAACGAAAAACGAAACGACCTGCTATGAAAAAGGTGAATGCCAGTGAATTTCATGTCCGGTCATAACCTAACCTAACCATTTTTCTGGTAACAATTTACATCATTTACTGTATTTGATGCTTTGTATCCAATAATTTAGTGCATAAAATGTGAGAAAAGATGATTTCCATGTCCGATACTAACTTGAACTATGCTGGCAAGTTCTGACCACCTATGCCTCACTCACCTCTAAATCATCATTTTTTGGTTAAAATTCAATTAATTCATGCTTTGTGTGCATTATTTATGTGAAAAGGGACCTAAATAAGTGCTATACATGTCTGGTAGGGAGGTAGGAAGGTAGTTTTCTGATTTAGGTTTGGTTAGGTTAGGGTCATGAATGACCAGTGCTGGAGTTTCAGGGCCCAATATTCGGACAAGACCAATGTCCGGACATGCCTTTGAATGTACACCACACCACAGAATAATCACGTGTTGCTTGATACTGAATGAATTAGGTGATGGGAAGTGAAGACATTTCTAGGTAAGGTCATTTCTTACTTAATGCCCATCCCAGCCTTCTTCTCCCCTCTGTTTTGCCTTCTCCATACCTCTACAAATCATCAGTTTGCTTACTGCTGCCAGTTAGTAGACAAGCTCTCTTGCTGCTGTATTGTTATGATAGACAGCGATTCTACAGAGAGTGATGCTTGAAGTACATACTAAACATAAGCACATTGTGCTCACCTTGAAACAGAAGCTGGAGATATGCAAGTAACGAATAGGGTGAACATTATACGACGCTGTTTTTTTTTTTTTTTTTTACGTAGTGACCTCTTTTTTTCCAATAAGGGCTAAGGTGTTGCCCTTGGGTAGAGGACTTAGGTTTAGAGCATGTAGCACTTATGACCAGATGCCCTTCCCGATGTCTACCAATAACCCTTGGGTGATCTCGAACCTCTGACTCTTCGGCCAGAGCAGAGCACTTTAACCCACTGAGCGATGGCTGCTACTGATGACAATATTAAATACTGTATAGGAAATTCCACAACTTGATATGAGATCAAATCTCAAGTCTATAGGATGGAAGTAGGGGAAGCAATGAAAAAGTCAAAATGGAGAAAGCCTCAGGAACTGATGGAGTGTTTGATGAAATCCTGAAGCATAGGGGAATGATGGTAGTAGAATGACTAAGAAAAATCAGCAGATTGGCATGGAAGGTAGAGTTCTGGAGGATTGGAAGTCAGGTATAATTATTCCCCTATACAAAGGACAAGGTGAAAAAGAAGTATGTGGTAATCATACAGACATTTGTCTTTTGAGTGTAACAGGAAAGGTATAAGGTAGGATACTTACTGACAGTTGGAGAGAGAACAGAGGAATTATCACATATTCATCATTAGGATTTTAGGGGAAAAGTTTCAAGAGAAGGGAAAGAAGCTGTATGTGGCCTTCATGAACTTAGAGAGAGCATAAGACAGAGTGGGTAAACAAGGAATGTGGAAAATATTAAGAATACAGGATATGGAGTAAATGGGAAGCTGTGTATGAGGGTGCTAAGGCTGCTGTGTGTGTGGATGGTGAACTGAGTGAATTTTTCTATCTGAATGAGGCAATATTTAGGAAGTGGAGAGATTGTATGGGGTACAAGGACTTAAGAATAAATGCAATTAAAACAAAAGTGATGGTATCTAGGGCTGGGGGTGGTACTGTCAAAGAAGAAGGAGACTGGCCATGTGCAATTTGCCACAAGGGCGTGGGAAGTAATTCCATCTTGTGCAATGTTTGTGATAAGTGGGAGCATAAGCGATGTAGTGGTACTGGAGGTAACGCTGCGAGATAATGCTGATTTCATGTGTGCGGTGTGTCGGAGAGAGCATGTGGATATGCCAGGCATGAAAGGATTGAACTTGCTGCTGAGTCTCTTGAGTGTGTGAAGAGTTTGTTATTTATGAGACATGTTATGTGCTGGAAGTGGAGCAGGAACTACCTCTGTGGCTAGAGTAAGGAGTAGTTGGAAGAAGTTCAAGGAGCTGTTGCCTCTTCTGACATTGAGAGGCCTCTCCCTCCGTGCTAAGGGATCTTTGTATGCGGCATGTGTTAGGAGTGTATTGCTGTATGGTAATGAGACCTTGGCAGTAAAGGAAGAGGATGTGTGCAGGCTCAAACGTACAGAAATGGCAATGATTAGGTAGAAGTGCAGTGTGTCCTTGAGTACAAGGCCTGGGGGGGCTAGGTTCACAATAGAAGAGTTGAGAGGTAGGTTGGGACTGGAGTGTATTGGTGTTGTGATAAGGAGAGGTAGATTGAGATGGTTTGGGCTTGTGGAGAGGATGGGGGATGATAATTGGGTGCAGAAAGTGAAAAGTGTTAATGTCAGGGGGTAGGGTAGTGACAGGTAGACCAAAAAAGACCTGGGATGAGGTCACTGAGTGTAACCTCAGGGTTAAGGGACTAAATAGGGAAGCTGCCAGAGATCAAGCAGCATGGAGAGCTGCCATTTGGTGACCAAGGCCGATGCATGCAAGCATGTTGGAGCCTTCAAAAATGAAAATGAAAACGAATGCTGGATTGAAACAGGGATGTGTCATGTCTCCATGGTTGTTCAATCCGTATATGGATGGGGTTACAAAAGGGATACAAGGTAGGGCAGTGGATGCTGAAGCGGCCCTAATGAAAGAAGGCAGTGTTCGGAAACCTCCTGTTCTGTTGTTTGCAGATGATACTAGGCTATGTTGTTAGGTGAAGATGAAGGAGAACTGCAAGGCTTGGTGAATGAGTTTGGAAGAGTGTGTAAGAAATGGAATCTAAAAGTGAATGTAGGAAAGAGTAAAGTTGTGGTCTTCGGGTGAAAAGTCACTGAATTTGCAGTGAGGTTGGATGATGAGGAAATGGAAAATGTGAGCGCATTTAAGAACTCTGGTAGTGTGATGAGTAAGGATGGAAGTTTGGAGGATAAAATGCTTGAAAGGGTACAAAAGGGAAGAATGGTTACTTGTTCTCTGAAAGCAGTGATAAGAAATAAGGAAGTGAGCATGGAGAGAAAAAAAAAAAAAGTCACTGCATGACAGCATTGTAATACCATCTCTAATGTATGGAAGTGAAGCTTGGACCTTATTAGGACACAAGTCAAGAGTGACAACAGTGGTAATGAGTTATTTGAGAGAAGCATGTGGAGTTACATGGAAAGACAGATGGACAAATGAGGAGGTGAAGGAGTATTGTGGTGTGGATGTGGATTGATTAGAAAGCATTAGGAGAAATAGACTGAGGTGGTTTGGCCGTGTGGAGAGGATGGAGAGCAAGAGGCTAATGAGGAGAGTGTATGTGTGAGGTGGAGGGTGGGGAGAGGGAGGGGAAGGCCAAGGATGAGATGGAGAGGTTTATGAGAGGGGGGTGTGAGCTGGAGGGACGGCAATAAAATGGCGGGGGACAGGGCAACATGGAGGCGATTTATTTGTGGCCACCTCTTGTGGGATTAAGGCATCTGGCAATAAACAGGTATATAGAAGTCTCAGGGGCCCCACCTTTAGAATTTTTCATGAAAAGTTTCTTCATTCATTCATTATCTAATCCTGCGTTGCTCCATATGCAGTGCAGGAGCCCGGGGCCAGCTTCACGCATCCCTGAGTGGCATTACGTGAGCAATAAACCCCTAACACCCCTTGGATATAAACCTGCACCGTCTCAATCCAACTGGAGCGCCGTATTTACCCTCTAAACCACTATGCACCATAATTTGGTTATATGGTTACCACCCAGCATGGTAATGATTTCCTGGTATACAGGAAACCATTTGGTTTGTCACTCAATGTAGAGTCACCCACAGACAGGAGGAGGAGGAATGAATAAAGGAAAGAAAGAAAGAAGAGGAAGGAAGGGAGGAAAGGGTGGCCACCCGAGAGCAACACTACATCAAGTGAGAGGATGGTAAGTGCCCCCCCTACCACAAAATAAGAAAGCATTATGCCAACAGCATCTGGCATTCCCAGGCAGTCACCCATCCAAGTACTAACCAGACCCAACATTGCTTAACTTCGCTGATCGGACGAAAAGTGGTGCACTCAATGTGGTATGGCTGTTCAAGAAAAGTAAGATGAATAAATCCATTGAAAAAAAGGCATACTCATCAGCCAAAAGTGTATGGTACTGGTACAATTATCTCTAATGAACTGAACTACACACATCCTTGTACTGTCTTACAGTACCTTGGTAAATCCATGCTGTTTATTCCTTGGATTGTATTTACTCTTACTCATTCTTTTATTCATAAAAACATGTGGTGCATGGGGACACCCATCATCCACTCACTCAATATAGAGATGCCATATGATTTCTACACTGTGTGACTAGCTAACACTGGGTTGTAACCATATAACTGGGGTTTCTGGCAGGGTAAAGTGCCCCCCAGATTCCCCTATCCAAAATCACCTAATCATGAAAGTCGTTTCAGAGAACCTCGGAGGGCCCAATACCTGCCCAGGGCCCCAGCCAAATGGGCAGATTCGCATGGCCATGTGGAATGTGAGAGGTGTGAATGAGGAGAGCAAGAGGGTGGAAGTGGTGAATGTGTTCAGGAGTGTGAGATATGCCGTGATGGCATTGTGTGAAACAAAGATGAAAGGGTGTGAAATGTGTAAGATCGGGCATGAATGGGCGAGGAAGATGCAAGGAAAGAGTTGATTTGTTGATGAAGGAGGTGTGGCAGAGTGGAACAAGAGACTACGAATGTGTCAGCTGGAGCTGTATGTATGTCAAGTTCAAGTTTGAGAAGGTGAAAGTGGCGGTGGTTGTAGCATATGCATGCACTGTGTGAGGACAGGAATGAGAGAGATAGAGAAAGACATTTTTAGGGATGAGCTAGATGAAGTAGAAAGAGAAATGCCCAGGAGCTATAACATGACTGTAATGGGTGATATGAATGGAAGAATAGGTACTGGTCCTGAGGATAAGATAATGGGTTGTAATGGAGTAAGGAGAAAATGATAATGGGAGGCGACTAAAGGGTGTCAGGAGTGGAGGTGGTGCATTTGTAACTCTCATTTCAAACAAAGATGCACATAAATATATGTGGTATAGAGGGAACGGGGATCGTGTAGAAAGAAGTCTGATTGATTACATGTCCGTACAGAGGTCAATGCTGGGAATGGTTGCTGATACAAGGGCTGTGAAAAGACGATGTGAAGGTCTGTCAGAACATATGACTGTGGTATGCATGATCAAGCTGAGAGGAGTGAGATGACTCAGGAGAGAGAGAAGCAGTCAGGGAAAAAGACTGAAAGTTGAGAAGCTGAGGATCAAAGAAATGACAGATGATTACAGGACCAAAGTAGAGGAGGAGTTAGAATCAGTGAATTAGAATGAAATGGATCTGGACAACCTGTGGAATACATGTAGGGATTGCTAGTTAGGAATGCTAAAGCATTGTGTGGTGTGGCAAGAGTAACAACAAACAAGAACATGGTGGGGTGATGAGGTTAAGAGAGCAGTGAAGGAAAAGAGGAAGAAGTGGGTAAAGTGGTTACTGGACAGGAGTTCAGTTGAAAAAAGAACTGAATATATTGAGAGCAAGAAGCACATAAAGAGACTAGTGAAGAGGAAAAAGGAGGTAAATGATGATCTAGGAAGAAAAATGAATGCAAACTACTCTGAAAATAGGAAGTTATTCTGGAAAGAGGTGCGGAAATGTAGAAGTGAAAGCGGAAAGAAATGTGATGGTGTGAAGGATGTAGGTGGTAAATTATGAACCCATGTGGATGAAGTAAGGACCAGATGAAAAGAATATTTTGAAAGCCTGATGAATGAGAACAAAGAGAACAGAACAGCTGTAAACATGACTGGTTTTGGGGGAGTGCAGAGAAATAACTGCAGTGCCAGAAGACGAGACACTTGCACAGGTGAAGAGTGCTGTGAAGTGGCTGAAAAATGGGAAAGCAGCTGGGGTTGATGAGGTGTATGCAGAGATGATTAAGTGTAGTGGAGAGAGTGGAATGAAGTGCTTGTTAGAGATATGTAAGAAGGCATGGATGAGTGAAACTGTGCCAGCAGAGTGGAAAAAGGCTGTGATTGTACCCCTGTACAAAAATAAAGGTGAGTGAAGTGAGTCCGAGAATTATCATGGCATACAAGTTTATCGAGTGTGGTAGGGAAGATATATGGAAGAATTATTACAGAGGAAGTAAGAGAGATATCAGAAGTCCTAGTGAGTGATGAACAGGGTGGCTTTAGAAGTGGCAGAGGATGTGTGGATCATTTTCAGTGAGACAGATAACAGAGAAGGCTTGTGAGAAGGACTATAAGGTGTTTATGGCATTCATGGATCTGGAAAAAGCATACGACAAGGTGGACAGAGAAGGACTGTGGAAAGTTTTGCACGTGTGGTGTAGATGGTGAGGCGCTAGGCGCCGTCAAGAGTTTTTATGATGGTAGTGAAGCATGTGTAAAGGTTAATGGGCATCTAAGCGAATGGTTCACAATAGGTGTGGATGTGCAACAAGGTTGTGTGATGTCCTCACGGTTGTTCAATATATATATATACATGGATGGGGTGATCTATCTATAGCCCGATGCCCTAATCCCGCAAAGAGTGGCCGCAGACAAAACGCCTCCAAGTCGCTCTGTCACCCACCATTTACCTACCCTCTCCCCAGCTCACTCCCCCCTCCCTCATATACCTCTCAACTCCATCCCTCCACCTCATCTCCTGCCTTCCCCTCCCTCTCCCTCCCTCCACCCCACCTGCATACACCCTCTTAGTCAGTCTTTCATTCTCCATTCTCACCACATGTCCAAACCACCTCAGTGTATTTCTCCTAATCTTCTCAACCACATCCACATACACCCCACAACGTTCCTTCACTTCTTCATTCGTCAACCTGTCCCTCCATGTCACTCCACATGCTCCTCTCAAGTAACTCATTTCCACCGCTCTTACTCTTGACTTGTTCCCCTCTAGCAAGGTCCATGCCTTGCTTCCATACGTCAGGGTAGGGATCACGATACTATCATGCAGTGACTTTTTGACTTCCATACTCACCTCCCTATTTCTCATCACCGCTTTCAATGAACCAATGAACCAACGACCTTCCTTCCCTGCTGTACCCTTTCAAGTATTTCATCCCCAAAACTTCCATCCTTACTCATCACACTGCCCAAGTACTTGAATGCACTCACATTCTCCATATCCTCACCAGCTGGGGTGATGAAAGAAGTAAAAACACGAGTAATGGAAAAGGGGATGGCGTTGGTAATGAATGGTGATGGGTGGAATATCGTAAATTTGTTGTATGCTGATGATGCATTACTGCTTGCAAACCCAGACAATAACTTGGTAGGCTAGTGCAGAGTTTTGCTGACGTCTGTGAGCATCGTGCCTCGAGAGTAAATGTAGAAAAGAGTATAGTGATGGTTATTGAGAGAGAAGGTGACTCCCAGTGTGATGTTATGGTGAATGGAGAGAGACTGGAATTGGTGAGAGAGTTCAAATACCTGGGTACAGTGATACAAAAGAGAGGAAAATGTGCAAAAGAAGTGGAAAGTAGAGTGACACAAGGAAGGAAAGTAGATGGTGCAATAAAGGCCTTGATAAGACACAGAGGCTTGAGTGTTGCAGCTGCATGAGGCTTACATGAAGGAGTGTTAGTGCCAACTTGACATATGGATGTGAGACTATTGTGTGGCATGACAGTGAAAAGTCAAGAGTAAGAGCAATGGGGATGGAGTAGAGAGGGTGGATAGGATAAGAAATAATGTGATTCGTGAAAGATGTGGAGCGAGGAAATTGGTGGACACAAGAATCGAAGAGAGAGTACTGAGAGGGTATGGTCATGTGGAGAGAATGGATAACAATAGAGTGGTGATAAAGGTATATCTGAGCGAATTTGAAGGAGGGAAGAGGCGAGGTAGGCCAAGGAGAAGGTGGAGAGATATGGTGGATGGGTGTATGAGGAAGAGAGGTTTGGAAGTCGGTGAGGCTAGGGAATTGACGAGAAATCGAGCTGGCTGGATGAATGTTGTGAGGTGAACTACATGATTAGGGATTTGGCACCCCTTTTAACGTGGCAGCATCTGGACTGACTCTATCGGATATGTTTACGTGATGTTACAGAACGTGGTGAATTTTTTTGACATATGTGATAGAGCCAGGATTCCAGGGCTTGAATTGTGAGTGAATGGAAGCATGGCCCATTGGACTAGGCAGATTTGGGCTGTCTGGACATTGCTACTTCTCACCCTGCCCTAGGGTAGGAAAGGAGGTCTGGATGATGAAAACATGGACAACTAAGGAGATAAATTTTTCACATTTATTGGTGAACTTATGATATGGAAATAAATGTTGCACTGTACAACAGAATTATCACAACTCCCATGCTCACGTCAGCTGTGTGTACAGCTGCAGCCTGCCTATCAATTTCTTCCCCATCTGACCACCATCACCCCACCTCTTACTCACCAATCTACTGTTTTGCAGAAAGCCTCTGTGGTACAGTGGTAAAGTGTGCGTTTTGCACGCTGGTGGATGCGGGTTTGCCTCCCGCTAGAGTTGTAAAAACTTTGGCAAGCATTCACTAAGCCATTTACCACTTTGGTGAACACAAGGGGTGCTGTGGTTGAACCAGTGTCGCATACTAGTATGCTTGCACCCAGTCAGCTTAGGCAGGCTGATTACACTTTGATCACAGACTACACACACATTCAAAGTCACTCCAACACAACACTGACACTTACAAGCACTTTTCACCCTACATACAATCTCTGCAGAGCACCACATGTTGGTGGAGTAGAGATACAGATACATAGGCTTGATAGACACAGACGTAGAATAAAATAAATATTTAGGAACTGCAAATACAGAAATTTTGTCCAACAAAGTAAACTGTTATGCTATGTATTTGTGGGCCGGTTTCTCGTCCCTCAAACACGCAGGCTGTAGCGGGTCCCTATTCTAGACCGGATCGGCAGTTCTTAGGGAAAGGACTGGAAACAAAAACAAGGCAGTGACAGTTACACAAATGTATTACAAAATCTTTCCAGAGACAATAGTACATCAATTTACATTAACACCTAGTGTCAATTAGACACTCACCTGGTCGGCTGGCTACCTCAATTGGAGTCGGCCGCGTTACAATACATTGAGAGGGGAGACTGAGGTATTTCCTATGTACTTCACTGGCATGCCTTTACACTGGGGGGGGAGTTACACCAACAAAGGGATGGCACGATTAATACGATGTGGTGGTTCTGTTAGTCACGGTGGCGTTTTCTAATGTCCCGATACACTGAGGAGGGGTAAGTTAACATAGACCAAGAGAATGGCACAATCTATACAATATTATCGTTCTATGAACCACAGAGGTATATCACTCACTGAGGGGGGGTTTCACGGGACTCCACTCGAGGCATATGCTAAACCAGGAGGACAAACGTGTCCGTCAAATCTTACACTCGGGGTTCCTGGTCGAGTTATCACTATTACGCTCTATAAGTAATCACTAACATACACGTACACTTATGTTTACAATAGTACACACTATTTGGGTTCACTCGATACACTTTCACTGAAGAGCTGTTGGTAGGTTCCTCAGTCTGGAGGAAAGACAGAGTGGCATGCCCTGATGGAGGCCCCACACACAGACAAGGGGGGGCGTCTAAGGGCTCAGCCCGAAGAGGGCCAGGAGACGGGCCTGATGTTGAGTCCGGGAGGGGCTCGGAGTGGTCCCACTGACAGTTAAGTCGTGCCCAGGTGTTCGGGGCAACTCTCGGGGTGACTGGGGGCCCAGAGTACAGGAACCCGGGGTGGCTGGACTGCAGCAACGGCTGGAGGGTGGCGTCGCCGTCAGGATAGCCGCTCGGGAACCTCGGGCTGGGGGAGTGGTGGGTCGGCCTGGCTGTCGGCTGCCACGTCTGCTGGGACTCTGCCTCTGCTGCTGCTCACGTGGCTGGATTAACAGGGAACCAAGACCTCGGGTGAGGCCTCGCCACGGCTCGGGGGACTGGTCCTCTGGGGCTGCAGGATCTCCTGTGGAAGAGAAGCGGACAGTGGCCAGCTCAAACTCCGGCCTGACGTGACTAGTGGCAAATGTCATAACGGCTTGGGAGACTGCAGCTTTCTGGCGGCTAATGGCCTGCTCTACCTCTGGCTGGACGTGACTAGTGGCCAACGTCGTAGTGGCATAGGGAGTTGTAACTCTGGTACGGCTAGTGGCCCGTACCGTAGAGTGAAGAGGACTAGCAGCAGAGGGACGGACAATGGCCGATCCTGCCTCAAACCCAGTTCAGCTATTAGCCAATACTGCGGCGCTGCTCTGGGGGGCACAACCACAGGAAGCGGACAACTGTTGGCCTGTCCTGCCCGACCGACATGACTTACTGCCTGTGTCGCGGCCCTGTGGCAGGGAAGCAACTGAGGAACGGACTATGGCTGGTTCTGCCCCGTACCTGGTATGACAATGGCCAATACCGTGGCGTTGCGTGGAGTAGTAAACTCCACCCCTTACCTGGCGAGTACATTTCTGGCCGGAGACTAAGTGGTGGTGACTGCTATCTTCCCGGGGCATCGGTTGGGGGTAAGAGGCGCACCGGAGAAAGGTACAGGTGTGTCACTTTTTATCTGAACCGCGTGGTGTTAGCGGCGGGACCCCGGTAGTACCTGGGGGGTCTGGGGTGCTGGCTCCAGCCATCACGTCATCTGCACCTCCTACCTGTATTTCATCACCCTCTTCTGTGAAAAAGTCACGACCCCGTGACTGGAGGTGCTAGAGGTTGGTGTTGGATGTCTGGTGGTAGGGTCGGAAGTGGTATAGGAAGGTGGTCCAGTGGTCTGTTGGTATGTTTTTTTTATTTTTTTTTTATGTGTCCGACTCTGGGCATAGGCTTCACAGCCTGCTATCAAGGCCCAGTCGTCCTCCTACAATCTACATGTCCCCACTTCGGCGCTTAACACCCACTGTCCATATTGAATACATGCTAGGGCTGTCTCATACAGGACTGGTGTATTGGTATTAGCGGGGTCATTTTTACGACATGTCGGCGGGTCTCCTGGTAGATCAGTAAAGCCTGATTTAATGAAATTCAAATTCTTAAACTGTTCCCTGCACCAGCGAGGATTCGAACCTGGGTCCCTCGAGACTGCAAGCCAACTCTCTACCGATCGAGCAGGTGGTGAGAGAAGGCAACGCGAAGGGTGGACGGGTGGTTTGGCTGTTGGAGGAGTTGCAGCAGGTGGTGTGTATTTCTGACATGTTGGTGTTGCCCGAAGGTCAAAATCCAGATGATCCGTGTGATGCCCACGGTGGTGGTGGTGGTGGTTGTTTGGAGGAGAATGCTGGCCAAGGGTAGTCCGGTGTGGTTGAAATGGCTGGGCAGGTTTCACCATGCAAGGCGAGAAGTAGGGATGGTGATGGAGGTGGTATTTGGGGGTGGGGTGGGCGGTTGGCTGTCAGAGGGTGATGGGGTGGGCTTAGGTGTGGAAATGTAATGGGCGGGCGGGCGTGAGACACGACCGGAATGAGCGGTGGTGATGGTTAGTCGCGGGGTTGGTGGGGAGGGGGAGTGGGAGGGCATGATAGAGTGGTGATAGGTGGAAGACAGTAATGAAGTGGAGCTAGGAAGGGAGGAAGTGGTGGTAGCGGGGAAGGTGGCGTGTGAAGGAAAAGGGGGGTTAGGAGGAGGAGGTGGTAAGATGGAAGATATAGTGGGAAAAGAGTGAGAAGAGGGAAAAAGTAGAGGTTCCGGAGACGATTGGTGATGTCTCTGGATTACTTCTTTAATTCTCCTTTGGTTGTAGGGAGGAGGGTGATATGAAGTAGCCCCCGCCGATGTGGAGAGGTGCGGAGGAGGTTTAGGGCGTCTTCTTCGCCGAGCTCTGCCTCCTGAGTGTCTTCTTTGTTGGGCTCTGCTTCCCCCTTGTCATGTGATGAGGTAAGGGGTAGGCGCTCTTTTGGGGTGGTCCTGTGCTGGGCAGCTTGTAGCTGCCTATGGATGCCATATACAGGGCATCTGTGGCTGCAAGCAGGAAATTCCCAAGGGTCGATGGCTATAATATTTGCATGTGTGTGGGGCGCCGTTGTCTGCGTGGGGCAGTTAGTGACTGCGCCGATATGCTGTGGGGTGGAGCGGGCTGCTAGGAGGCGTCTGACGAGCTGAAGGTCATGGTTCAAGTCTCCTGATGGGTCACGGATAATGAAATGCTCTTTTACTGTGTCCGGAAGGATTCTCAGGAGAGTGTGGAGAACCGGCCATAGTCCGTTCTCCAGTTGCTTCCCCGCCACAGGGCCGCGACACAGGCCGTAAGTCGTGTCGGTCGGGCGGGACAGGCCAACAGTCGTCCGCTTCCTGTGGTTGTGCCCCCCAGAGCAACGCCGCAGTATCGGCTAATAACCAAACTGGGTTTGGCAGGATCGGCTATTGTCCGTCCCTCTGCTGCTAGTCCTCTTCACTATACGGAACGGGCCACTAGCCATACCAGAGTAACAACCTCCTGTGCCACTACGACGTTGGCCACTAGTCACGTCCAGCCAGAGGTAGAGTAGGCCATTAGCTGCCAGAAAGCTGCAGTCTCCCAAGCCGTTACGACGTTGGCCACTAGTCACGTCAGGCCGGAGTTTGAGCCGGCCACTGTCCGCTTCTCTTCCATAGGAGATCCTGCAGCCCCAGAGGACCAGTCCCCCGAGCCGTGGCGAGGCCTCACCCGAGGTCTTGCTTCCCTGTTAATCCAGCCACGTGAGCAGCAGCAGAGGCAGAGTCCCAGCAGACGTGGCAGCCGACGACCAGGCTGGCCCACAATTCCCCCAGCCCGAGGTTCCCAAGCGGCTATCCTGACGGCGCCACCGCCCTCCAGCCGTTGCTGCAGTCCAGCCACCCCGGGTTCCTGTACCCTGAGACCCCAGTCACCCCGAGAGTTGCCCCGAACACCTGAGCGTGATTTACCTGTCGGTGGGACCACTCCGAGTCCCTCCCGGACTCGACGTCAGGCCCGTCTTCTGGCCCTCTTCAGGCCGAGCCCTCAGCCCCCCCCCTGTCTGTGTGTGGGGCCTCCACCAAGGCATGCCACTCTGTCTTTCCTCCAGACTGAGGAACCTACGAACAGCTCTTCAGTGAAAGTGTATGGAGTGAACCCAAACAGTGTGTGCAATTGTAAATCTATCTACTATCCAGACGTCAATCCAGATACCATCACTATTCGGACATCGTGGGCTGATAGCTGAAACCCCAAAATTGAAAAAAAAAAAAAAAAAAAAAAATCCGATTTTTTCCCGACCGCGTCAGTGTGAACTTCCCGCCCGCGCCGACTAGCTCCCTTCCCGCTCAGTCTCCCTTCTACTAGTTCTGTCTTAACTCCCGTGAACATTGGACGGCTGTCCGATCGTTTGCGGTATTTTCGTTCTTGTTTAAATAATCAAAAGTCCCAGTGATAAGGATTAAGTGTAGTTAAACACTGGATTACTGGACATGCTTCAAGAGCAATTATGACCACTGTAAAAACCTTAAAGATGGGGATAAACAACAATCATGGACTGTAAATCCCTTCGGGACTTTGGCGAAAGCTTTGTCATTGCACTTGACATCTCAAAGGCTTTCGATTGAGTCTGGCATAAATCTTTAATTTCCAAACTGCCCTCCTACGGTTTCTATCCTTCTATCTGTGCCTTCATCTCTAGCTTCCTTTCTGGTC
>JAGKTI010015400.1:1152-20568 GCA_018397915.1 Birgus latro | reverse complement strand
CATTTAAGTTTAGTTCTTAATATAGAGTGAAATAAATACTGGGTACTTTTTAGAATTTACGTTCAAGTGTGAGTTAAACCACCTCCACCACCTCCGTCTCCAAAACAAAACAAACTGCCGATGATCTTCTGCCTCTGACGAAAGGCAGATTATGTGCACTGAATTCTTTCTTTTTTGTCTTTCTTTATTAATTTATACACTGTATATGCTTCTTTACTTTAGTGTTAAGAAGACAAGTAATAAGTATTGTTATTGCAATTTGGGGGGGTGAAAATCCATCTCCAACACACATTACCGACAGTTGGTACTGCCTCTGTGAATGATTTTCTACCAGTTAACCACTTCAGTACTGTGACGTCTATTTCTACTTTATTTACGCCTCCTCCAGCCGATTTTATGGCACTCAGGACTGGACTCACATACTGAAGGGGCTAACAAAGGCTGTACCAACCCCGTGCACTTCCACAGATCCAACCTACACTGACTAAAACTGTCTGGTGGCAGCAAGAACAAAATGAAAATACACCCAGCACTGAAGGGGTTAAATGTATATTAAATGCACTATATTGTTTTTTGTCATAACTAATTTATTTATATATGCTTCTTTAATTTAGTGTTGAAAGGTCAAGTAATAGGTATTGTCTCAGCAATTTTGGGGGGGGGGGGAAATTCGGTAATTTAGCAATTTTGGGGGGTGATAATTCGGTAATTTAGCAATTTTGGGGGGTGATAATTCGGTAATTTAGCAATTTTGGGGGGTGATAATTCGGTAATTTAGCAATTTTGGGGGGTGATAATTCGGTAATTTAGCAATTTTGGGGGGTGATAATTCGGTAATTTAGCAATTTTGGGGGGTGATAATTCGGTAATTTAGCAATTTTGGGGGGTGAAAATTCGGTAAGCCGGAAGATTCGGTAATCTGAACCAGGGTAGAGCCCCATATAGTTCGGCTTATCAAGGGTTTACTGTATATGCAATAAAGGTAAATTGGTCGACATCACCCCAAGGTAAGCACTTTTTCCCCACTCTTTCTCTCGACTCTACCTCTTAATTTTATGATGATAAATGAAACAAACATGGACTGATGTATTGTACAGTAATATTATTATGAAAACATCATAGGTAAGAAACATAAAAAAGAAAAAAATGCATATTTACACTGATGTGAAGACTGGCGTGGTGTATGGGACTGGTGGCGGGGCAAGGCTTGGGTGCGACTACTGTGGTGTAAACAAACGTGGTGGCGCGGCAGAACACCGAAGTAGGAGGCACAGTATGCCCAGCGAACCACGACGTCACTACTCCGCGTGGCAAAGTAGTGCGGGAAGACGACTTTCCCACCACTCAACCTCGCAAAGTGTGTGATCGCTCGCAAAGTTCATAAATGTTAAAAAATAAATGACTTGGAACTACCTCGCAAAATTGGTGATTCGCAAAGTTAAAGTTCGCAAAGTTGAAGGATGTACTGTAGTACAGTCCCGGATATCCAGTATCCAGATTATCAGATAAACAGAAAAATTCATGAACCGGCAAAATAAATACAGTAATCCCTCTATTATTCAGACGCCCATTATTCGGATCCCTCACTATTCGGACATCGTGGGCTGTCCACCCCCCAAAATGGCCAAAAATTTGAAAAAATTCGAAAAAATCTGATTTTTTTGGACTGCATCAGTTTGAATTTCCCGTGCGCGCCAATCGGCTCTGTTTACGTGCGTGGCACCTGGCTGTCCGTCCCATTTCCCGCTCCATTTCTGGCTCGTAAACATGCTCCGACAATGGCGGCAGAAATGATTGGTTTTGTGGTGATACCCTACCTCCTGCAGGGCCTGATGCTGCTCTTTACCTTCTTCATCATGTGTGATGATGGCCCTGCCTCCTGAGAAGAGGAAGAAAATGGTTCTGACTCTGGAGAAGAAGAGGGAAGGGTATTGGAGAAGGTGGACGCCGGGTGGCCAACATTACAGATTCGTCGTGAATTCAATCTCCCTCGGTCCACCTTGTTTGATATCAAGAAGTCCCGAGACAAACTACAGCAGTACACGGCTGATTTCGCTTCGAAGACCAAACGAAACGTGGAGAGGAAGGTGATGTTTAGTCCTAAGTATGCAGACATCGACCGGTCCACGCTGATTTGGTATCGACAACAACGTGCTGCTGGTGTGTTGGTACGTGGAACGGAGCTGAAAGCTGCTGCTGAGAAGTTCGCAAGGCTCCAGGACTCGTCACTAGACCACACGGGAATTTACTGTTATGTACAGTGCAGTGAAGTGATGTGATCCCAGTTATGCAAAAAAAATGTTGTGGAAAGTGTTGGTGAAAAGTGCTGGTGATTGTCAATTGCAAAGGTGTGTGTGGTGCAATTTCTTCGTGTCAGAGTCTGAGATGATAGAGTGAGTTATACATCAGGACGGCGGCTTCTTTTTCATAAGTACCCTAACTTCATCAAAATTCCTTGTTTTGTTCTTTCCTTATCATTAATCTCATGCATAAACTGTGTGCAAGATGATTTCCATAATGATTTTCATGTCTAACCTATTTTCAGCATGCTGTAAATGTGTTAAAAAATTTCCCTAAATGTTAATCATAATTTCCTGCTTTTAATTTAATTTTTTCATGCATGGTTTTTAAGTGCACCAGCTATGAAAAAGGTGAATGCCAGTGAATTTCATGTCCGGTCATAACCTAACCTAACCTAACCTAACATTGAGTTAATCATAATTTCCTGCTTTTAATTTAATTCTTTCATGCATGGTTTTAAGTGCACCAGCTATGAAAAAGGTGAATGCCTTTGATTATTGTGCAAGATGATTATCATAAAGATTTTCATGTCTAACCTGTTTTCAGCATGCTGTAAATGTGTAAAAAAATTTCCCTAAATGTTAATCATAATTTCCTGCTTTCAAATTAATTATTTCATGCAGTGTTTTTAAGCGCACCATTAGTAGTGAAAATTTTGGTTGGGCAGAAATTGATTTCAGTTATATCGGCATATGCTCCACAGGTAGGATTGAATGACGCAGAGAAGGATAGGTTTTGGGATGATTTAATACGTGTAGTGAGTGGTATGGGTGATGATGGGGTAGTGGTTCTGGGAGGGGATTTAAATGGTCATGTGGGTGAAGCAGCTCAAGGTTATGAAGGAGTCCATGGAGGATGTGCGTATGGTGTGAGGAATGCGGAAGGGGAAAGAATACTCGAGTTTGGGGAGGATATGGACATGATTGTGTGCAACACACATTTTAGGAAAAGAATCAGCCGGTTGATTACATACGAGTCCGGGGGAAATAGTAGTCAGATAGATTATTTTCTGGTCAGGAGGGTTGATAGGAGATTAGTGAGGGATGTTAAAGTTATAGGAAGTGAGGAGTGTGTGCAGCAGCACAAACTGTTGATTTGTGACATGGTGCTTAAGGAACGAGTGATGAGAAGGAGGACATATGTACCTAGGAGGAAAATATGGAAGCTGGGAAACCAATCAGTAAGGGATGCATTTTATAGTGAGATGAGGAGAGTGGTGGCTGAAGAGGAAGTCGTAGATAGAGGCATTAATGAACAGTATAGAGCCCTTAATAACAACCTCCTGAGAGTTACCGATGCAATATGCGGTTAGACAAGAGGCCCACCAAGATATAAAGTAACTTGGTGGTGGGATGAGGGTGTAAAAGCTGCAGTTAAGGAGAAAAGAAGGCTTTTCCGGGAATGGAAGAATGGTGGTAACAGGGAGGAGTACTTGGCTGCCAAGCGCAGGGCTAGAAGAGAGGTATACAGGGCGAAGTCTGAGTCACAGAGACTTT
Source organism: Birgus latro (assembly GCA_018397915.1). Taxonomy (NCBI): domain Eukaryota; kingdom Metazoa; phylum Arthropoda; class Malacostraca; order Decapoda; family Coenobitidae; genus Birgus; species Birgus latro. The sequence continues at coordinate 16,771 of JAGKTI010015400.1, read as the reverse complement.
TACTTGATAATCTAAATCATGGAGAAAGGAAAAATATGATTTTTAGGGTGGCAAATCAGGTGAAGAGGGATAATCGGGACATTGTAGGTGAGCAGTGTGTGAAGAATGATAATGGAAGGGTAGTGGTGAACAGTGAGGATATTAAAGATGCATGGAGAGAGCATTATAGCCGATTGTTGAATGAGGAGTTTGATTGGGATAGAGAAGGTTTGGAGCCAGCTGATCCAGTGTTTGGCCCCTGGCCTTTGACTGACGCTGCTACTGTGAGTCAGGCAATAGGCAGGATGCGGGTGGGGAAGGCGGCAGGTGTGTCTGGGTTGACTGCCGAAATGCTGAAGGCCTCAGGAGATACTGGGGTGAGGTTAGTCACTGACCTGATAAATAGGATTATATATGAGTGTGTTGTCCCAGATGATTGGCTGAAGAGTGTAATTGTAAATGTGTACAAAGGAAAGGGTGATGCCCTGGAAAGGGGAAATTACAGAGGTATAACGCTCTTAGATCAGATAATGAAAGTAATGGAGAGAGTTCTAGAAGGTATGATTAGAGAAAGAGTGAATATCGATGAGATGCAGTTTGGGTTTATGCCAGGCAGGGGGACCACTGATCATTCATTTTTGAAGGCTCCAACATGCTTGCATGTGTCGGCCGTATTCATTGTTCGACAGCTTCAGTAAAAATATATTAGGAAGAAAAGGGAATTATATTTTGTTTTTGTTGATTTGGAAAAGGCCTTTGACAGAGTCCCTAGAGAGGTGGTGAAGTGGGCAATGAGAAAGCTAGGGTTGGAAGAGTGGCTGGTTAGGGTGGTTATGGCCATGTACATGGGTGCTCGCACCCAGGTAAGAGTGAATGGAGCTTTGAGTGATGAGTTTTCCGTGAATGTTGGTGTGCATCAGGGGTCAGTTTTGAGTCCCATGTTGTTTATCATGGTGCTTGAAGCCCTCTCACGTGACTTCAGAGATGGACTTCCATGGGAGATGTTGTATGCTGATGATTTGGTGTTGATTGCGGAGAATGAAAAGGAGGCGGAGGAAAGATTTAAGAAGTGGAGAGATGGTATGGGGTACAAGGGCTTAAGGGTAAATGCAGATAAAACAAAAGTGATGATATCTAGGGTTGGTGGCGGTACAATCAGAGGAGAGGGAGAGTGGCCATGTGCAGTTTGCCACAAGGGTGTGGGAAGTAATTCCATCTTGTGTAGTGTTTGTGATAAGTGGGTGCACAAGAGATGTAGTGGTATTAGAGGTAGACTGTGAGATGATGCTGATTTCATGGGTGCGGCGTGTCGGGGAGAGCAGGTGGAGATTGTTAGGCGTGAGAGGGTTGAACTTGCAGGTGAGTCTCTTGAGTGTGTGGAGGAGTTTCGTTATTTGGGAGACATGTTATGTGCCGGAGGTGGGGCTGAAGTTAGCTCGGTTGCTAGGGTGAGAAGTGGTTGGAAGAAGTTCAGGGAGCTGTTGCCTCTCCTGACATTGAGAGGACTCTCCTTACGTGCTAAGGGGTCTTTGTATGCAGCATGTGTTAGGAATGTGATGCTGTTTGGTAGTGAGACCTGGGCAGTAAAGGAAGAGGATATTCGCAGGTTTAAACGTACAGAAATGACAATGATTAGGTGGATGTGCAGTGCGTCCCTGTGTGCACGGCCTTGTGGGGCTGGGTTTACGATGGAAGAGTTGAGAGGTAGGATGGGACTGGAGTGTATTGGTGTTGTGATGAGGAGATGTAGGCTGAGGTGGTTTGGACGTGTGGTGAGGATGGGGGATGATAATTGGGTATAGAGGGTGAGAGGTGTTAATATTGGGGGAGGGGTAGACCAAGAAAGACATGGGACGAGGTCATTAAGTGTGACTTAAGAGTTAAGGGACTGAACAGGGAGGCTGCCAGGGATCGAGCAGCGTGGAGAGCCGCCATTAGGTGACCAAGGCCGACGCATGCAAGCATGTTGGAGCCTTCAAAAACGAAAAACGAAACGACCTGCTATGAAAAAGGTGAATGCCAGTGAATTTCATGTCCGGTCATAACCTAACCTAACCATTTTTCTGGTAACAATTTACATCATTTACTGTATTTGATGCTTTGTATCCAATAATTTAGTGCATAAAATGTGAGAAAAGATGATTTCCATGTCCGATACTAACTTGAACTATGCTGGCAAGTTCTGACCACCTATGCCTCACTCACCTCTAAATCATCATTTTTTGGTTAAAATTCAATTAATTCATGCTTTGTGTGCATTATTTATGTGAAAAGGGACCTAAATAAGTGCTATACATGTCTGGTAGGGAGGTAGGAAGGTAGTTTTCTGATTTAGGTTTGGTTAGGTTAGGGTCATGAATGACCAGTGCTGGAGTTTCAGGGCCCAATATTCGGACAAGACCAATGTCCGGACATGCCTTTGAATGTACACCACACCACAGAATAATCACGTGTTGCTTGATACTGAATGAATTAGGTGATGGGAAGTGAAGACATTTCTAGGTAAGGTCATTTCTTACTTAATGCCCATCCCAGCCTTCTTCTCCCCTCTGTTTTGCCTTCTCCATACCTCTACAAATCATCAGTTTGCTTACTGCTGCCAGTTAGTAGACAAGCTCTCTTGCTGCTGTATTGTTATGATAGACAGCGATTCTACAGAGAGTGATGCTTGAAGTACATACTAAACATAAGCACATTGTGCTCACCTTGAAACAGAAGCTGGAGATATGCAAGTAACGAATAGGGTGAACATTATACGACGCTGTTTTTTTTTTTTTTTTTTACGTAGTGACCTCTTTTTTTCCAATAAGGGCTAAGGTGTTGCCCTTGGGTAGAGGACTTAGGTTTAGAGCATGTAGCACTTATGACCAGATGCCCTTCCCGATGTCTACCAATAACCCTTGGGTGATCTCGAACCTCTGACTCTTCGGCCAGAGCAGAGCACTTTAACCCACTGAGCGATGGCTGCTACTGATGACAATATTAAATACTGTATAGGAAATTCCACAACTTGATATGAGATCAAATCTCAAGTCTATAGGATGGAAGTAGGGGAAGCAATGAAAAAGTCAAAATGGAGAAAGCCTCAGGAACTGATGGAGTGTTTGATGAAATCCTGAAGCATAGGGGAATGATGGTAGTAGAATGACTAAGAAAAATCAGCAGATTGGCATGGAAGGTAGAGTTCTGGAGGATTGGAAGTCAGGTATAATTATTCCCCTATACAAAGGACAAGGTGAAAAAGAAGTATGTGGTAATCATACAGACATTTGTCTTTTGAGTGTAACAGGAAAGGTATAAGGTAGGATACTTACTGACAGTTGGAGAGAGAACAGAGGAATTATCACATATTCATCATTAGGATTTTAGGGGAAAAGTTTCAAGAGAAGGGAAAGAAGCTGTATGTGGCCTTCATGAACTTAGAGAGAGCATAAGACAGAGTGGGTAAACAAGGAATGTGGAAAATATTAAGAATACAGGATATGGAGTAAATGGGAAGCTGTGTATGAGGGTGCTAAGGCTGCTGTGTGTGTGGATGGTGAACTGAGTGAATTTTTCTATCTGAATGAGGCAATATTTAGGAAGTGGAGAGATTGTATGGGGTACAAGGACTTAAGAATAAATGCAATTAAAACAAAAGTGATGGTATCTAGGGCTGGGGGTGGTACTGTCAAAGAAGAAGGAGACTGGCCATGTGCAATTTGCCACAAGGGCGTGGGAAGTAATTCCATCTTGTGCAATGTTTGTGATAAGTGGGAGCATAAGCGATGTAGTGGTACTGGAGGTAACGCTGCGAGATAATGCTGATTTCATGTGTGCGGTGTGTCGGAGAGAGCATGTGGATATGCCAGGCATGAAAGGATTGAACTTGCTGCTGAGTCTCTTGAGTGTGTGAAGAGTTTGTTATTTATGAGACATGTTATGTGCTGGAAGTGGAGCAGGAACTACCTCTGTGGCTAGAGTAAGGAGTAGTTGGAAGAAGTTCAAGGAGCTGTTGCCTCTTCTGACATTGAGAGGCCTCTCCCTCCGTGCTAAGGGATCTTTGTATGCGGCATGTGTTAGGAGTGTATTGCTGTATGGTAATGAGGCCTTGGCAGTAAAGGAAGAGGATGTGTGCAGGCTCAAACGTACAGAAATGGCAATGATTAGGTAGAAGTGCAGTGTGTCCTTGAGTACAAGGCCTGGGGGGGCTAGGTTCACAATAGGAGAGTTGAGAGGTAGGTTGGGACTGGAGTGTATTGGTGTTGTGATAAGGAGAGGTAGATTGAGATGGTTTGGGCTTGTGGAGAGGATGGGGGATGATAATTGGGTGCAGAAAGTGAAAAGTGTTAATGTCAGGGGGTAGGGTAGTGACAGGTAGACCAAAAAAGACCTGGGATGAGGTCACTGAGTGTAACCTCAGGGTTAAGGGACTAAATAGGGAAGCTGCCAGAGATCAAGCAGCATGGAGAGCTGCCATTTGGTGACCAAGGCCGATGCATGCAAGCATGTTGGAGCCTTCAAAAATGAAAATGCAAACGAATGCTGGATTGAAACAGGGATGTGTCATGTCTCCATGGTTGTTCAATCCGTATATGGATGGGGTTACAAAAGGGATACAAGGTAGGGCAGTGGATGCTGAAGCGGCCCTAATGAAAGAAGGCAGTGTTCGGAAACCTCCTGTTCTGTTGTTTGCAGATGATACTAGGCTATGTTGTTAGGTGAAGATGAAGGAGAACTGCAAGGCTTGGTGAATGAGTTTGGAAGAGTGTGTAAGAAATGGAATCTAAAAGTGAATGTAGGAAAGAGTAAAGTTGTGGTCTTCGGGTGAAAAGTCACTGAATTTGCAGTGAGGTTGGATGATGAGGAAATGGAAAATGTGAGCGCATTTAAGAACTCTGGTAGTGTGATGAGTAAGGATGGAAGTTTGGAGGATAAAATGCTTGAAAGGGTACAAAAGGGAAGAATGGTTACTTGTTCTCTGAAAGCAGTGATAAGAAATAAGGAAGTGAGCATGGAGAGAAAAAAAAAAAAAGTCACTGCATGACAGCATTGTAATACCATCTCTAATGTATGGAAGTGAAGCTTGGACCTTATTAGGACACAAGTCAAGAGTGACAACAGTGGTAATGAGTTATTTGAGAGAAGCATGTGGAGTTACATGGAAAGACAGATGGACAAATGAGGAGGTGAAGGAGTATTGTGGTGTGGATGTGGATTGATTAGAAAGCATTAGGAGAAATAGACTGAGGTGGTTTGGCCGTGTGGAGAGGATGGAGAGCAAGAGGCTAATGAGGAGAGTGTATGTGTGAGGTGGAGGGTGGGGAGAGGGAGGGGAAGGCCAAGGATGAGATGGAGAGGTTTATGAGAGGGGGGTGTGAGCTGGAGGGACGGCAATAAAATGGCGGGGGACAGGGCAACATGGAGGCGATTTATTTGTGGCCACCTCTTGTGGGATTAAGGCATCTGGCAATAAACAGGTATATAGAAGTCTCAGGGGCCCCACCTTTAGAATTTTTCATGAAAAGTTTCTTCATTCATTCATTATCTAATCCTGCGTTGCTCCATATGCAGTGCAGGAGCCCGGGGCCAGCTTCACGCATCCCTGAGTGGCATTACGTGAGCAATAAACCCCTAACACCCCTTGGATATAAACCTGCACCGTCTCAATCCAACTGGAGCGCCGTATTTACCCTCTAAACCACTATGCACCATAATTTGGTTATATGGTTACCACCCAGCATGGTAATGATTTCCTGGTATACAGGAAACCATTTGGTTTGTCACTCAATGTAGAGTCACCCACAGACAGGAGGAGGAGGAATGAATAAAGGAAAGAAAGAAAGAAGAGGAAGGAAGGGAGGAAAGGGTGGCCACCCGAGAGCAACACTACATCAAGTGAGAGGATGGTAAGTGCCCCCCCTACCACAAAATAAGAAAGCATTATGCCAACAGCATCTGGCATTCCCAGGCAGTCACCCATCCAAGTACTAACCAGACCCAACATTGCTTAACTTCGCTGATCGGACGAAAAGTGGTGCACTCAATGTGGTATGGCTGTTCAAGAAAAGTAAGATGAATAAATCCATTGAAAAAAAGGCATACTCATCAGCCAAAAGTGTATGGTACTGGTACAATTATCTCTAATGAACTGAACTACACACATGCTTGTACTGTCTTACAGTACCTTGGTAAATCCATGCTGTTTATTCCTTGGATTGTATTTACTCTTACTCATTCTTTTATTCATAAAAACATGTGGTGCATGGGGACACCCATCATCCACTCACTCAATATAGAGATGCCATATGATTTCTACACTGTGTGACTAGCTAACACTGGGTTGTAACCATATAACTGGGGTTTCTGGCAGGGTAAAGTGCCCCCCAGATTCCCCTATCCAAAATCATCTAATCATGAAAGTCGTTTCAGAGAACCTCGGAGGGCCCAATACCTGCCCAGGGCCCCAGCCAAATGGGCAGATTCGCATGGCCATGTGGAATGTGAGAGGTGTGAATGAGGAGAGCAAGAGGGTGGAAGTGGTGAATGTGTTCAGGAGTGTGAGATATGCCGTGATGGCATTGTGTGAAACAAAGATGAAAGGGTGTGAAATGTGTAAGATCGGGCATGAATGGGCGAGGAAGATGCAAGGAAAGAGTTGATTTGTTGATGAAGGAGGTGTGGCAGAGTGGAACAAGAGACTACGAATGTGTCAGCTGGAGCTGTATGTATGTCAAGTTCAAGTTTGAGAAGGTGAAAGTGGCGGTGGTTGTAGCATATGCATGCACTGTGTGAGGACAGGAATGAGAGAGATAGAGAAAGACATTTTTAGGGATGAGCTAGATGAAGTAGAAAGAGAAATGCCCAGGAGCTATAACATGACTGTAATGGGTGATATGAATGGAAGAATAGGTACTGGTCCTGAGGATAAGATAATGGGTTGTAATGGAGTAAGGAGAAAATGATAATGGGAGGCGACTAAAGGGTGTCAGGAGTGGAGGTGGTGCATTTGTAACTCTCATTTCAAACAAAGATGCACATAAATATATGTGGTATAGAGGGAACGGGGATCGTGTAGAAAGAAGTCTGATTGATTACATGTCCGTACAGAGGTCAATGCTGGGAATGGTTGCTGATACAAGGGCTGTGAAAAGACGATGTGAAGGTCTGTCAGAACATATGACTGTGGTATGCATGATCAAGCTGAGAGGAGTGAGATGACTCAGGAGAGAGAGAAGCAGTCAGGGAAAAAGACTGAAAGTTGAGAAGCTGAGGATCAAAGAAATGACAGATGATTACAGGACCAAAGTAGAGGAGGAGTTAGAATCAGTGAATTAGAATGAAATGGATCTGGACAACCTGTGGAATACATGTAGGGATTGCTAGTTAGGAATGCTAAAGCATTGTGTGGTGTGGCAAGAGTAACAACAAACAAGAACATGGTGGGGTGATGAGGTTAAGAGAGCAGTGAAGGAAAAGAGGAAGAAGTGGGTAAAGTGGTTACTGGACAGGAGTTCAGTTGAAAAAAGAACTGAATATATTGAGAGCAAGAAGCACATAAAGAGACTAGTGAAGAGGAAAAAGGAGGTAAATGATGATCTAGGAAGAAAAATGAATGCAAACTACTCTGAAAATAGGAAGTTATTCTGGAAAGAGGTGCGGAAATGTAGAAGTGAAAGCGGAAAGAAATGTGATGGTGTGAAGGATGTAGGTGGTAAATTATGAACCCATGTGGATGAAGTAAGGACCAGATGAAAAGAATATTTTGAAAGCCTGATGAATGAGAACAAAGAGAACAGAACAGCTGTAAACATGACTGGTTTTGGGGGAGTGCAGAGAAATAACTGCAGTGCCAGAAGACGAGACACTTGCACAGGTGAAGAGTGCTGTGAAGTGGCTGAAAAATGGGAAAGCAGCTGGGGTTGATGAGGTGTATGCAGAGATGATTAAGTGTAGTGGAGAGAGTGGAATGAAGTGCTTGTTAGAGATATGTAAGAAGGCATGGATGAGTGAAACTGTGCCAGCAGAGTGGAAAAAGGCTGTGATTGTACCCCTGTACAAAAATAAAGGTGAGTGAAGTGAGTCCGAGAATTATCATGGCATACAAGTTTATCGAGTGTGGTAGGGAAGATATATGGAAGAATTATTACAGAGGAAGTAAGAGAGATATCAGAAGTCCTAGTGAGTGATGAACAGGGTGGCTTTAGAAGTGGCAGAGGATGTGTGGATCATTTTCAGTGAGACAGATAACAGAGAAGGCTTGTGAGAAGGACTATAAGGTGTTTATGGCATTCATGGATCTGGAAAAAGCATACGACAAGGTGGACAGAGAAGGACTGTGGAAAGTTTTGCACGTGTGGTGTAGATGGTGAGGCGCTAGGCGCCGTCAAGAGTTTTTATGATGGTAGTGAAGCATGTGTAAAGGTTAATGGGCATCTAAGCGAATGGTTCACAATAGGTGTGGATGTGCAACAAGGTTGTGTGATGTCCTCACGGTTGTTCAATATATATATATACATGGATGGGGTGATCTATCTATAGCCCGATGCCCTAATCCCGCAAAGGGTGGCCGCAGACAAAACGCCTCCAAGTCGCTCTGTCACCCACCATTTACCTACCCTCTCCCCAGCTCACTCCCCCCTCCCTCATATACCTCTCAACTCCATCCCTCCACCTCATCTCCTGCCTTCCCCTCCCTCTCCCTCCCTCCACCCCACCTGCATACACCCTCTTAGTCAGTCTTTCATTCTCCATTCTCACCACATGTCCAAACCACCTCAGTGTATTTCTCCTAATCTTCTCAACCACATCCACATACACCCCACAACGTTCCTTCACTTCTTCATTCGTCAACCTGTCCCTCCATGTCACTCCACATGCTCCTCTCAAGTAACTCATTTCCACCGCTCTTACTCTTGACTTGTTCCCCTCTAGCAAGGTCCATGCCTTGCTTCCATACGTCAGGGTAGGGATCACGATACTATCATGCAGTGACTTTTTGACTTCCATACTCACCTCCCTATTTCTCATCACCGCTTTCAATGAACCAATGAACCAACGACCTTCCTTCCCTGCTGTACCCTTTCAAGTATTTCATCCCCAAAACTTCCATCCTTACTCATCACACTGCCCAAGTACTTGAATGCACTCACATTCTCCATATCCTCACCAGCTGGGGTGATGAAAGAAGTAAAAACACGAGTAATGGAAAAGGGGATGGCGTTGGTAATGAATGGTGATGGGTGGAATATCGTAAATTTGTTGTATGCTGATGATGCATTACTGCTTGCAAACCCAGACAATAACTTGGTAGGCTAGTGCAGAGTTTTGCTGACGTCTGTGAGCATCGTGCCTCGAGAGTAAATGTAGAAAAGAGTATAGTGATGGTTATTGAGAGAGAAGGTGACTCCCAGTGTGATGTTATGGTGAATGGAGAGAGACTGGAATTGGTGAGAGAGTTCAAATACCTGGGTACAGTGATACAAAAGAGAGGAAAATGTGCAAAAGAAGTGGAAAGTAGAGTGACACAAGGAAGGAAAGTAGATGGTGCAATAAAGGCCTTGATAAGACACAGAGGCTTGAGTGTTGCAGCTGCATGAGGCTTACATGAAGGAGTGTTAGTGCCAACTTGACATATGGATGTGAGACTATTGTGTGGCATGACAGTGAAAAGTCAAGAGTAAGAGCAATGGGGATGGAGTAGAGAGGGTGGATAGGATAAGAAATAATGTGATTCGTGAAAGATGTGGAGCGAGGAAATTGGTGGACACAAGAATCGAAGAGAGAGTACTGAGAGGGTATGGTCATGTGGAGAGAATGGATAACAATAGAGTGGTGATAAAGGTATATCTGAGCGAATTTGAAGGAGGGAAGAGGCGAGGTAGGCCAAGGAGAAGGTGGAGAGATATGGTGGATGGGTGTATGAGGAAGAGAGGTTTGGAAGTCGGTGAGGCTAGGGAATTGACGAGAAATCGAGCTGGCTGGATGAATGTTGTGAGGTGAACTACATGATTAGGGATTTGGCACCCCTTTTAACGTGGCAGCATCTGGACTGACTCTATCGGATATGTTTACGTGATGTTACAGAACGTGGTGAATTTTTTTGACATATGTGATAGAGCCAGGATTCCAGGGCTTGAATTGTGAGTGAATGGAAGCATGGCCCATTGGACTAGGCAGATTTGGGCTGTCTGGACATTGCTACTTCTCACCCTGCCCTAGGGTAGGAAAGGAGGTCTGGATGATGAAAACATGGACAACTAAGGAGATAAATTTTTCACATTTATTGGTGAACTTATGATATGGAAATAAATGTTGCACTGTACAACAGAATTATCACAACTCCCATGCTCACGTCAGCTGTGTGTACAGCTGCAGCCTGCCTATCAATTTCTTCCCCATCTGACCACCATCACCCCACCTCTTACTCACCAATCTACTGTTTTGCAGAAAGCCTCTGTGGTACAGTGGTAAAGTGTGCGTTTTGCACGCTGGTGGATGCGGGTTTGCCTCCCGCTAGAGTTGTAAAAACTTTGGCAAGCATTCACTAAGCCATTTACCACTTTGGTGAACACAAGGGGTGCTGTGGTTGAACCAGTGTCGCATACTAGTATGCTTGCACCCAGTCAGCTTAGGCAGGCTGATTACACTTTGATCACAGACTACACACACATTCAAAGTCACTCCAACACAACACTGACACTTACAAGCACTTTTCACCCTACATACAATCTCTGCAGAGCACCACATGTTGGTGGAGTAGAGATACAGATACATAGGCTTGATAGACACAGACGTAGAATAAAATAAATATTTAGGAACTGCAAATACAGAAATTTTGTCCAACAAAGTAAACTGTTATGCTATGTATTTGTGGGCCGGTTTCTCGTCCCTCAAACACGCAGGCTGTAGCGGGTCCCTATTCTAGACCGGATCGGCAGTTCTTAGGGAAAGGACTGGAAACAAAAACAAGGCAGTGACAGTTACACAAATGTATTACAAAATCTTTCCAGAGACAATAGTACATCAATTTACATTAACACCTAGTGTCAATTAGACACTCACCTGGTCGGCTGGCTACCTCAATTGGAGTCGGCCGCGTTACAATACATTGAGAGGGGAGACTGAGGTATTTCCTATGTACTTCACTGGCATGCCTTTACACTGGGGGGGGAGTTACACCAACAAAGGGATGGCACGATTAATACGATGTGGTGGTTCTGTTAGTCACGGTGGCGTTTTCTAATGTCCCGATACACTGAGGAGGGGTAAGTTAACATAGACCAAGAGAATGGCACAATCTATACAATATTATCGTTCTATGAACCACAGAGGTATATCACTCACTGAGGGGGGGTTTCACGGGACTCCACTCGAGGCATATGCTAAACCAGGAGGACAAACGTGTCCGTCAAATCTTACACTCGGGGTTCCTGGTCGAGTTATCACTATTACGCTCTATAAGTAATCACTAACATACACGTACACTTATGTTTACAATAGTACACACTATTTGGGTTCACTCGATACACTTTCACTGAAGAGCTGTTGGTAGGTTCCTCAGTCTGGAGGAAAGACAGAGTGGCATGCCCTGATGGAGGCCCCACACACAGACAAGGGGGGGCGTCTAAGGGCTCAGCCCGAAGAGGGCCAGGAGACGGGCCTGATGTTGAGTCCGGGAGGGGCTCGGAGTGGTCCCACTGACAGTTAAGTCGTGCCCAGGTGTTCGGGGCAACTCTCGGGGTGACTGGGGGCCCAGAGTACAGGAACCCGGGGTGGCTGGACTGCAGCAACGGCTGGAGGGTGGCGTCGCCGTCAGGATAGCCGCTCGGGAACCTCGGGCTGGGGGAGTGGTGGGTCGGCCTGGCTGTCGGCTGCCACGTCTGCTGGGACTCTGCCTCTGCTGCTGCTCACGTGGCTGGATTAACAGGGAACCAAGACCTCGGGTGAGGCCTCGCCACGGCTCGGGGGACTGGTCCTCTGGGGCTGCAGGATCTCCTGTGGAAGAGAAGCGGACAGTGGCCAGCTCAAACTCCGGCCTGACGTGACTAGTGGCAAATGTCATAACGGCTTGGGAGACTGCAGCTTTCTGGCGGCTAATGGCCTGCTCTACCTCTGGCTGGACGTGACTAGTGGCCAACGTCGTAGTGGCATAGGGAGTTGTAACTCTGGTACGGCTAGTGGCCCGTACCGTAGAGTGAAGAGGACTAGCAGCAGAGGGACGGACAATGGCCGATCCTGCCTCAAACCCAGTTCAGCTATTAGCCAATACTGCGGCGCTGCTCTGGGGGGCACAACCACAGGAAGCGGACAACTGTTGGCCTGTCCTGCCCGACCGACATGACTTACTGCCTGTGTCGCGGCCCTGTGGCAGGGAAGCAACTGAGGAACGGACTATGGCTGGTTCTGCCCCGTACCTGGTATGACAATGGCCAATACCGTGGCGTTGCGTGGAGTAGTAAACTCCACCCCTTACCTGGCGAGTACATTTCTGGCCGGAGACTAAGTGGTGGTGACTGCTATCTTCCCGGGGCATCGGTTGGGGGTAAGAGGCGCACCGGAGAAAGGTACAGGTGTGTCACTTTTTATCTGAACCGCGTGGTGTTAGCGGCGGGACCCCGGTAGTACCTGGGGGGTCTGGGGTGCTGGCTCCAGCCATCACGTCATCTGCACCTCCTACCTGTATTTCATCACCCTCTTCTGTGAAAAAGTCACGACCCCGTGACTGGAGGTGCTAGAGGTTGGTGTTGGATGTCTGGTGGTAGGGTCGGAAGTGGTATAGGAAGGTGGTCCAGTGGTCTGTTGGTATGTTTTTTTTATTTTTTTTTTATGTGTCCGACTCTGGGCATAGGCTTCACAGCCTGCTATCAAGGCCCAGTCGTCCTCCTACAATCTACATGTCCCCACTTCGGCGCTTAACACCCACTGTCCATATTGAATACATGCTAGGGCTGTCTCATACAGGACTGGTGTATTGGTATTAGCGGGGTCATTTTTACGACATGTCGGCGGGTCTCCTGGTAGATCAGTAAAGCCTGATTTAATGAAATTCAAATTCTTAAACTGTTCCCTGCACCAGCGAGGATTCGAACCTGGGTCCCTCGAGACTGCAAGCCAACTCTCTACCGATCGAGCAGGTGGTGAGAGAAGGCAACGCGAAGGGTGGACGGGTGGTTTGGCTGTTGGAGGAGTTGCAGCAGGTGGTGTGTATTTCTGACATGTTGGTGTTGCCCGAAGGTCAAAATCCAGATGATCCGTGTGATGCCCACGGTGGTGGTGGTGGTGGTTGTTTGGAGGAGAATGCTGGCCAAGGGTAGTCCGGTGTGGTTGAAATGGCTGGGCAGGTTTCACCATGCAAGGCGAGAAGTAGGGATGGTGATGGAGGTGGTATTTGGGGGTGGGGTGGGCGGTTGGCTGTCAGAGGGTGATGGGGTGGGCTTAGGTGTGGAAATGTAATGGGCGGGCGGGCGTGAGACACGACCGGAATGAGCGGTGGTGATGGTTAGTCGCGGGGTTGGTGGGGAGGGGGAGTGGGAGGGCATGATAGAGTGGTGATAGGTGGAAGACAGTAATGAAGTGGAGCTAGGAAGGGAGGAAGTGGTGGTAGCGGGGAAGGTGGCGTGTGAAGGAAAAGGGGGGTTAGGAGGAGGAGGTGGTAAGATGGAAGATATAGTGGGAAAAGAGTGAGAAGAGGGAAAAAGTAGAGGTTCCGGAGACGATTGGTGATGTCTCTGGATTACTTCTTTAATTCTCCTTTGGTTGTAGGGAGGAGGGTGATATGAAGTAGCCCCCGCCGATGTGGAGAGGTGCGGAGGAGGTTTAGGGCGTCTTCTTCGCCGAGCTCTGCCTCCTGAGTGTCTTCTTTGTTGGGCTCTGCTTCCCCCTTGTCATGTGATGAGGTAAGGGGTAGGCGCTCTTTTGGGGTGGTCCTGTGCTGGGCAGCTTGTAGCTGCCTATGGATGCCATATACAGGGCATCTGTGGCTGCAAGCAGGAAATTCCCAAGGGTCGATGGCTATAATATTTGCATGTGTGTGGGGCGCCGTTGTCTGCGTGGGGCAGTTAGTGACTGCGCCGATATGCTGTGGGGTGGAGCGGGCTGCTAGGAGGCGTCTGACGAGCTGAAGGTCATGGTTCAAGTCTCCTGATGGGTCACGGATAATGAAATGCTCTTTTACTGTGTCCGGAAGGATTCTCAGGAGAGTGTGGAGAACCGGCCATAGTCCGTTCTCCAGTTGCTTCCCCGCCACAGGGCCGCGACACAGGCCGTAAGTCGTGTCGGTCGGGCGGGACAGGCCAACAGTCGTCCGCTTCCTGTGGTTGTGCCCCCCAGAGCAACGCCGCAGTATCGGCTAATAACCAAACTGGGTTTGGCAGGATCGGCTATTGTCCGTCCCTCTGCTGCTAGTCCTCTTCACTATACGGAACGGGCCACTAGCCATACCAGAGTAACAACCTCCTGTGCCACTACGACGTTGGCCACTAGTCACGTCCAGCCAGAGGTAGAGTAGGCCATTAGCTGCCAGAAAGCTGCAGTCTCCCAAGCCGTTACGACGTTGGCCACTAGTCACGTCAGGCCGGAGTTTGAGCCGGCCACTGTCCGCTTCTCTTCCATAGGAGATCCTGCAGCCCCAGAGGACCAGTCCCCCGAGCCGTGGCGAGGCCTCACCCGAGGTCTTGCTTCCCTGTTAATCCAGCCACGTGAGCAGCAGCAGAGGCAGAGTCCCAGCAGACGTGGCAGCCGACGACCAGGCTGGCCCACAATTCCCCCAGCCCGAGGTTCCCAAGCGGCTATCCTGACGGCGCCACCGCCCTCCAGCCGTTGCTGCAGTCCAGCCACCCCGGGTTCCTGTACCCTGAGACCCCAGTCACCCCGAGAGTTGCCCCGAACACCTGAGCGTGATTTACCTGTCGGTGGGACCACTCCGAGTCCCTCCCGGACTCGACGTCAGGCCCGTCTTCTGGCCCTCTTCAGGCCGAGCCCTCAGCCCCCCCCCTGTCTGTGTGTGGGGCCTCCACCAAGGCATGCCACTCTGTCTTTCCTCCAGACTGAGGAACCTACGAACAGCTCTTCAGTGAAAGTGTATGGAGTGAACCCAAACAGTGTGTGCAATTGTAAATCTATCTACTATCCAGACGTCAATCCAGATACCATCACTATTCGGACATCGTGGGCTGATAGCTGAAACCCCAAAATTGAAAAAAAA
The DNA here is from genome assembly GCA_018397915.1 of Birgus latro. Classification (NCBI taxonomy): domain Eukaryota; kingdom Metazoa; phylum Arthropoda; class Malacostraca; order Decapoda; family Coenobitidae; genus Birgus; species Birgus latro. The sequence continues at coordinate 1,608 of JAGKTI010015400.1, read as the reverse complement.
AAAAAAAAAAAAAAATCCGATTTTTTCCCGACCGCGTCAGTGTGAACTTCCCGCCCGCGCCGACTAGCTCCCTTCCCGCTCAATCTCCCTTCTACTAGTTCTGTCTTAACTCCCGTGAACATTGGACGGCTGTCCGATCGTTTGCGGTATTTTCGTTCTTGTTTAAATAATCAAAAGTCCCAGTGATAAGGATTAAGTGTAGTTAAACACTGGATTACTGGACATGCTTCAAGAGCAATTATGACCACTGTAAAAACCTTAAAGATGGGGATAAACAACAATCATGGACTGTAAATCCCTTCGGGACTTTGGCGAAAGCTTTGTCATTGCACTTGACATCTCAAAGGCTTTCGATTGAGTCTGGCATAAATCTTTAATTTCCAAACTGCCCTCCTACGGTTTCTATCCTTCTATCTGTGCCTTCATCTCTAGCTTCCTTTCTGGTCGTTCTATAGC